>MDKI01166674.1:0-12268 GCA_005239505.1 Nicotiana paniculata | reverse complement strand
CCTCTGTTTGATACAAGGAAACCTAAGAATTTACCTGATTCTACGCCAAAAGCGCATTTTTCTAGATTCAACTTTATATTATACTTGCATAAAATGTCAAAAGTAGTAGAGAGGTGCTGGAAATGGTTTTCCGCCCGTGTTGATTTTACCAGCATGTCATCGATGTAAACTTCCATTGTTTTTCCCAGATGTTCCTGGAACATCTTGGTCACTAGCCTTTGATAGGTGGCTCCATCATTTTTTAAGCCAAAAGGCATGACTTTAAAACAATAAGTCCCCCTGTTTGTAATAAAGAAGGTTTTTTCCTCGTCTGAGGGATCCATTTTAATCTGATTATAACCAGAATACACATCTAGAAAGCTTAACAATTCATGACTTGCGGTGGCATCAATCATTTGATCTATATGTGGTAATGGGAATGAATCTTTAGGGAATCTTTGGTTCCGGAGCCCGGTACAGATTTGTTATAGTATTTGAACGCCATCTGTGAAATTTGGTGAGAAAAGGAGTTTATTTGACGTGATTCGGACGTCCGGTTGAGAAATAGTGAACTTTAAGTGTTCTTGAGAAAAATGATGAGTTTTGAGATTTAGTTCATAGTTTTACATGTTATTTTTAGATTTGATCGCATAAGCAAGTCCGTATGATATTTTTAGACTTGCGTGCATGTTTGGTTTAGATCCCCGAGGGCTCGGGTGAGTTTCGGATAGGCCACGAGGTGTTTTACACTTAGAAACATCTGCTGGTTTTCTGTTTCTGCTGCCCAGTTCAATTGTTCTTCACGTTCGCATGGGTTTATTCGCGAACGCAAAGAGTAAAAATGCTGGGGGCCCTTTTTGTTCTATGCGAACGCGGCCTAGTGACCGCAAACACGAAGGCTTGAGGAGATAAAGCTCCGCGAACGCGAGCCTTGAGATGTGAACGCGTAGGCCACATGACCATTACCCAATGCAAACACGGGCAGGCCCACACGAATGCAGTGAAGGCCTGCCCAGGTATATAAATTCAATTTTAAACACGAACATAACCTATTTTACACATATATTTTGATCTACCTAGCCCTAAGGACGATTTTCTTCACCAAAGTTCATCCCCAAAGTGTACGTAATCAATTCTAAACTCTACTCTTTCAATTACCCAATGTTTTTCATCACTTTTAAATAAAAAATCAAGAATTTTCATGGTAAAAATTGAGGGTATGGGTAGGACTAGGAAATTTTGTAAAAATGGGATTTTGACCTCGAATTGAGGTCGGATTATTGCATATTCGGGCTCGGGGGTGAATGGATAAACAAAATTTGGTCCGAGCCAAGAGTTTGGACCAAGCGGGCCCGGGGTCGGATTTTAACTATTTTTTGAGAAAACTTAGGAAAACCATAATTTTTTAGTAAAGTTGGTTCCTTTAGCATTAATTAATAATATTAAATTAATTATGATTAGATTCGAGCGTGTTGGAGGTGAATTTGAAAGGAAAAGCGGTAATTGAGCAGTTAGTGGCCTGCGGAATTGAGGTAAGTGTTGTGTCTAACCTTAGCTTGAGGTAATAGGTATTGTATGACTACTTGCTACCTGTTTGTTTGTTAAATCCAATGTATAAGTGAGGTGAAGAGTATCTATACGTTGTGGCAGTTCATACCATGCGAGTAAATGCTATTTCTTGTTATTCTGGTTGTCTTAAAGCCCATCATCTGTGATTATTGTTGTTAGTGAAATGTTGAGAACATTGAGTTGAGATTGAAATGATAAATGATGATAGTAATAATGATGAAATATTGATTTCTTGTGAAATTCCTTTGAGAACATTGAGTTGAGATTGAAATATTAAATGGTGATAAAAATTATGATGAAATACTGTTTCTCGTGAAATCCCCTTTTATGTTGTTTATGATTTGACGAGATTGTGAGGAAGAGTGTAAAGCACGAAGGGTGATGCCGTGCATGACTTAATTATATTGTGAGGAAGAGTAAAAAACACGAAGGGTGATGCCATGCATGATTTATTTATAAGGTGAGGAAGAGACTAAAGCACGAAAGGTGATGCCGTGCAATTCTAAATTATAATCTTGTGAGAATGAGAGTAAAAGCACGAAGGGTGATTCCGTGAATTCTATTTATTATTTGGTGAGGCTGAGAGTAAAAGCACGAATGTTGATACTGTGCAAGTTTACTTACTATCTTTGATTTCTAAAATTATTGTTGATCTGTGTTTGACTTATTATTTTCCTCATTCCTTATGTTAAAAATTTCCTATCGCATGCTCCCTTCCCATTAATTACTGTTTACATTCTTTAATTGCTATTATTTCCTGTTATCATGATTCGATGTCCAGGTTTTATGTAGTGTCTTGTTCTAGCCTCGTCACTACTACATCGAGGTTAGGCTTGGCACTTACTCAGTACATGGGGTCAGTTGTACTGATACTAAACTCTGCACTCTTTTGTGCAGATCCAGTTACCGGCCATCGTTAGAGATTTTAGTAGCGGTCACTCATTATTCGGAGACACGAGGTATATCTGCCGGCGTTCACAGATTCTTAGAGTCTTCCCTTAGTTTATAAAGACTGTTTTATTTTACTCAAAAATAGATATATTATTTCTTTCGGCCCATTAATTATAGTATTCTTAAAAGTTCGTGAATGGTGACACCAGACCCTGGGGTAGTCTTAGAGTTATATATATTTAGTTCGTGGCTCGGTTTATTTACTTGTTTATCATTTTATTTTTGGAATGTTATTCGCCGTAAATCATTAGATATAATCTACTCTAAATTTGTTTTATTGTGTTTAAATAAGTAACCAAAGGAAAATAGTTAATCTAATTCTAACATTGTCTTGCCTAGAAAATGTGGTGTTAGGCGCCATCATGATCCCTAAGGTTGGCAATTTGGGTCGTGACAAGTTGGTATCAGAGCACTAGGTTGCATAGGTCTCACTATTCACGAACAAGCTTAATAGAGTTTGAAGGATCGATACAGAGATGTCTGTACTTATCTCTCAGAGGCTATCGAGTTAGGAAACAACTCCATTTTTTTTATTTCTACTCTGTCGTGCGATTCTTGGTATCTTAAATACTGATTGTACTCTTCTACTCTCTCGCAGATGGCGAGAACACATGATTCCTCTTTCTCTGACCAACACTTTGGTCCTCCAACAACATCAGCTCCTACTAGGGGCAGAGGCCGAGGCCGAGGCAGGGGCAGGACTCAGCCCATTGCTCAGACAGCAACCCAGCTGTGGAACCCCAGATTGAGATTAATGAGGGGGTTCCAGTTCAGACCGTTCCAGCGGGTCAACTCAGGTTCCAGAGGGGTTTATTGCCACCTCGGTACTTCAGGACGCTTTGGTCAGTTTAGTGGGCATTATGGAGAGTGTAACCCAGACTGGCACATTTCTTGTTGCAGCAACTACATCTCAGGCTAGAGGAGGGGTCCACACTCCTGTTCAGACTACTCCTCAGATTCAGACCCCAACAGCTAATCCAATTGGGGTAATTCAGCCAGTTGCTCCGGCTCCGCCCGTTGATGGGACAACTATGTCCACCGGTGCTTTGTGGAGATTGGACAGGTTCATTAAGTTATTCCCTGTTCATTTTAGTGGTGAGACTTCAGAGGATCCTTAGGAATATCTGGATAGTTTTCATGAGGTATTGCGTAATATGAGTATTTTGGAGACCAATGGGGTCGATTTTGCTGCATTTTAGATGACTGGTTTCGCCAAGAAATGGTGGAGGGATTATTTGTTGACTCGACCAATTGGGTCTCCTGCCTTGGCTTGGGATCAATTTTCTCATCTTTTTATGGAGAAGTTTTTGCCTGCTACTACTCGAGGGGAAAAACGTCGTCAGTTTGAGCGACTTCAGCAGGGCAACATGACCGTGACCCAGTATGAGACTCGTTTCGTAGATTTGGATAGACATGCTATTCTCTTGTTTCCCATAGAGATAGAGAGGGTCAGACGATTTATTGAGGGCCTTGCTCAACCCATTAGGTTGAAAATGGCCAAAGAGATAAGGACTGAGATTTCTTTTCAGAATGCGGCTAATGTGGCCAGGAGGGTTGAGTCGATTCTTGGGATGGGAGGTCAGGGATCAAACAAGAGGCCTCGCTATTTCGGTGGTTTCAGTGGTGCCTCATCTAGAGGCGGGTTAGTTTCAGCAGAGGCCATTCTTTCAGGCCATTCCATTCAGCACTTCAGGCTTCACATGGTACCTCAGGTAGTCGCTGTTCTTATATGCCTACTTCTACTCAGCCAGTCTATAGTTCACCATCAACTCCTATCAATGCAGCTCCTATCCAAAGTGTTCAGGGTGGTTATACCGGTCGACATGGTCAGTTTTCCAGCCAGCAGTCTCAGCAGCCGAAGTCTTGTTACACTTGTGGTGACCCGAGGCACATTGCTAGATATTATCCTCGCGCGTCGGATAATTCTCAGTATCAGAATTCCTATGCTATAGTTCCAGCACCACCTGCCTAGCCAGCCAGGGGTAGGGGTCAGGTAGCTAGAGATAGAGGACATATTGTTAGAGGTAGAGGTTAGGCCGCTAGGGGTGGAGGCCAGTCCCCTACAGGTGGAGGTCCGCCCATCAGAGGTCCTTCCAGAGACGTGGTTCAGGGTGGTGGAGCCCAGCCCCGATTATATTCATTTCAAGCTAGACCCCAGGCGGAGTCCTACGATGCTGTCATAACAGGTATCATTTCAGTTTGCGATAGAAATGCCTCAGTTCTGTTTGATCCGGGGTCTACTTATTCTTATTTGTCATCCTATTTTGCCTCGTATTTGGTTGTGCCCCGCGATTCTTTGAGTGTCCTTGTTTATGTTTCTACGCCAATATGGGAGGCTATTGTTATAGATCGTGTATATCGTTCGTGCGTAGTCATTATTGAGGGTCTTGAAACTAGTGTAGACCTTTTTATTCTTCACATGGTCGATTTTGATGTCATATTGGGCATGGATTCGTTGTCACCTTATTATTCCATCTTGGACTGCCATGCCAAGACAGTTACTTTAGCTTTGCCGGGATTGCCTTGGTTAGAATGGAAATGGACTCCGGGTCATTCTCCCAACAAAGTTATTTCTTATGCCAAGGCTCGTTGTATGGTTGAGAAGGGATGTTTGGCTTAATTGGCTCATATTCGTGATTCTGATGCGGAGATTTCTTCAATAGAGTCAGTGTCCATTGTTCAAGAATTTCCCGAAGTGTTTCCAGCAGACCTACGGGGAATGCCACCCGACAGGGATATCGATTTTTGTATTGATGTTGCTCCGGCACTCAGCCCATTTCTATTCCTCCATACCGGATGGACCCACAAGAATTGAAAGAATTGAAATAACAGTTGCAAGACCTGCTTGATAAGGGTTTCGTCAGGCCTAGTGTCTCGCCCTGGGGTGCACCGGTCTTGTTCGTAAAGAATAAGGATAGATCGATGAGGATGTGTATAGATTACCGGAAGTTGAATAAATTTACTATCAAAAATAAGTATCCATTGCCAAGAATTGATGATTTATTTGATCAACTTCAAGGTGCCAGGGTGTTTTCGAAAATTGATCTGAGATCGAGCTACCATAAGTTGAAGATTAGGGCGTCCGGTGTTCCTAAATCAGCCTTTGGGACAAGGTATGGGCAATATGAATTTTTGGTGATGTCTTTTGGCTTGACTAATGCCCCAACAACCTTTATTGGTTTGATGAATCAACTTTTCAAGCCTTATCTAGATTCCTTCGTAATCGTGTTCATTGATGATATTCTTATATACTCCCGCAGTCGGGAGGAGCATGAACAACACCTCTGTATAGCACTCCAGACTTTGAGGGATAATCAGTTGTATGCAAAATTTTCAAAGTGTGAATTCCGATTAGATTCAGTAGCTTTCTTGGGTCACGTCGTATCATCAGAGGGTATTCAGGTAGATTCTAATAAAATAAAGGCAGTCAAGAACTAGACTAGACCCACTTTAGCCACGAAAATCAGGAGCTTCTTGGGTTTGGCGGGATACTACCGTCATTTTGTGGAGGGCTCTCATATATAGCACCCCTGATGATGAGACTGACTCAAAAGGGTGCCCCATTTAAATGGATGGATGATGTGAGGCGAGCTTTCAGAAGCTCAAGATGGCCTTGACTTCAACACCGGTATTGGTGTTACCATCAGGTTCAGGACCTTTCACGGTATATTGTGATGCTTCTCGTGTTGGTCTTGGAGCAGAATTGATGCAGGATGGCAGGGTGATAACATATGTGTCACGACAGTTAAAGATTCATGAGAGAATTATCCTGTCCATGACTTAGAGTTGGCAGCCATTGTTCATGCATTGAAAATATGGATGCACTATCTTTATGGCGTGCCATGTGAGGTTTACACAGATCATCATATCCTCCAGTACTTGTTCAGGCAAAAGGAACTTAATTTGAGACAGAGGAGATGGTTAGGGTTATTGAAAGATTATGACGTCACTATATTGTATCATCGGGGAAAGGCCAATGTGATGGCCGATGCATTGAGTAGAAAAGCAGTAAGTATGGGCAACCTTGCATGTATTCCAGTTAGTGAGAGACCGTTAGCTTCAGACATTCAGAGGTTGGCTAATCAGTTCGTGAGGTTGGATATTTTGCCCAGCCATGTTCTAGCTTGTACAGTTGCTCGGTCTTCCTTATTCGAGCATATCAGAGATCGACAGGATGATGACCCACACGTGATGGTCCTTAGGGACACAGTTCGGCACGGTGGTGCCAAGAAAGTTACAGTTGGAGATTACGGTGTTTTGAGGATGCAGGGTCGTATATGTGTGCCTAACATTGACGCCCTTCGTGAGTTGATCCTTGAGGAGGCTCACAGTTATAAGTATTCTATTCACCTAGGTGCTTCCAAGATGTACAAGGACTTGCGACATAACTATTGGTGGAGAAGGATGAAAAAGGATATTGTTTCTTACGTGGCTCGTTGTTTGAATTACTACCAGGTGAAATATGAGCATCAGAGACTCGGTGTTTTACTTCAGCAGATAGAGATTCCTGAGTGGAAGTGGGAGCTTATCACTATGGACTTCGTTGTTGGACTCCCACGGAATCAGAGGAAGTTCGACGCCGTTTGGGTTATTGTAGATAGGCTAACTAAATCAGCACATTTCATTTAAGTGGTAAGTACACACTTCAGAGCGGTTGGCCGAGATATACATTCGAGAGATTGTTCGCCTTCACGGTGTGCCCGTATCTATCAATTCTGATCGAGGTACGCAGTTTACCTCGCACTTTTGGAGGGCAGTTCAGTGAGAGTTGAGTACCCGAGTTGAGCTGAGCACAACATTTCATCCTTAGATGGACGGGCAGTGCAAACGTACTATTCAGATTCTAGAAGATATGCTTCGCGCTTGTGTTATTGACTTTGGAGGTTCTTGGGATCAATTCTTGCCGTTAACGAAGTTTGCTTACAATAATAGTTATCAGTCGAGCATTCAGATGGATCCCTATGAGGCATTATATGGTAGGCGGTGTAGATCGCCAGTTGGATGGTTTGAGCCGAGAGAGGCTCGGTTATTTGGTACGGGCTTAGTACAAGAGGCCTTAGATAAGGTCAAGATTATACAGGATCAGCTTCGTGCAGCTCAGCCCAGGCAAAAGAGTTACGCCGATCGTAAGGTTCGGGATGTGGCATTCATGGTTGGAGAGAGAGTATTGCTTCGTGTATCACCCATGAAGGGTGTCATGAGATTTGGCAAGAAGGGCAAGTTGAGCCCTAGGTATATCGGGCCATTTAAGATTCTTGATAGAATGGGAGAGGTAGCTTATAGACTTGCGTTGCCTCCAGGGTTATCCTCTGTTCATATGGTATTTCATGTATCTATGCTCCGGAAATATCATGGTGACCCCTCCCACGTGTTAGATTTCAACTCTGTCCAATTGGACAAAGACTTGACTTATGAGGAGGAGCCAGTAGCCATTTTAGACCGGCAGGTTCGTCAGTTGAGGTCTAAGAGCTATCCTTCAGTTCGAGTGCAGTGGAAAGGTCAGCCCGTTGAGGCAGCTACTTGGGAGTCCGAGTCGGACATGCAAAGTAAATATCCACACTTGTTTGCCAATTCAGGTAATCTTCAATGTCTGTTCGAGGACGAATGTTTATTTTAGAAGTGGAGATTGTGATGACCCAAAGGGTCCTTTTATGAATTAAGACTCCGTTCTAGGATCATTAGCTATAAAAAGACTAATTTTAATTACCTCAATTTGCATGCGCAGTCCGGGCGTGAAACCGGTAAGCTTTTATGTGAAAATATGAGAAATACTAATTTTTAGAATTTAAAGTTTGGTTTTAGTTGACTTGAGTCAACCTTTTGAGTAAATGGACCCGTATCTATGTTCCGACGATCCCGGGAGGTCCGTATTAAAATATGGGACTTGGGCGTATGCCCGAAGTCGAATTCCGAGGTCCCAAGCCTTAGAAATCAATTTTTGAAAGAAATTGATTTGCTGAACTATTAATGAAATAAATAAAAGAATTAACGTTTGAAACCATTGGTATCGGGCCCGTATTTCGGTTCTGGAGCCCGGTACATGTTTTATAGTATTTGAACGCTATCTGTGAAATTTGGTGAGAAATAGGGTTTATTTGACGTGATTCGGACGTCCGGTTGAGAAATAGTGAACTTTAAGTGTTCTTGAGAAAAATGATGAGTTTTGAGGTTTAATTCTTAGTTTTACATGTTATTTTCATGATTTGATCGCACGAGCAAGTCCGTATGATATTTTTAGACTTGCGTGCATGTTTGGTTTAGATCCCCGAGGGCTCGGGTGAGTTTTGGATAGGCCACGGGGTGTTTTACACTTAGAAACATCTGTTGGTTTTCTGTTTCTGGTGCCAAGTTCAATTGTTCTTCGCATTCGCATGGGTTAATTTGCGAACGCGAAGAGTAAAAACGATAGGGCCCCTTTTTGTTCTATGCAAACGCGGCCTAGTGACCGCGAACGCGAACGCGAAGGCTTGAGGAGCTAAAGCTCCGCGAACGCGAGCCCAGAGATGGGAACGCGTAAGCCACTAGCCCATTACCCTATGCGAACGCGGGCAGGCCCACGTGAACATGGTGAAGGCCTACCCAGATATATAAATTCAATTTTAAACAAGGACATAACCTATTTTTCACATATTTTTCGAACTACCAAGCCCTAAGGATGATTTTCTTCACCAAAGTTCATCCCCAAAGTGTAGGTAATCAATTTTAAACTCTACACTTTCAATTACCCAATGTTTTTCATCACTTTTAAATAAAAAATAAAAAATTTAGGGTTTGGGTTTGGGTAGAACTAGGAAATTTTGTAAAAATGGGATTTTGACCTCGAAATGAGGTCGGATCGAAACTAATTTCATATTCGGGCTCGGGGGTGAATGGGTAAGCACAATTTGGTCCGAATCCCGAGTTTGGACCAAGCAGGCCCGTGGTCAGGTTTTAACTTTTTTTGAGAAACCTTAGGAAAACCATAATTTTTTAGTAAAGTTGGTTCCTTTAGCATTAGTTAATGATATTAAACTAATTATGATTAGATTCGAGTGTGTTGGAGGTGAATTTGAAAGGAAAAGCGGTAATTGAGCAGTGAGTGGCCTGCGGAATTGAGGTAAGGCTTGTGTCTAACCTTAGCTTGAGGGAATAAGTATTGTATGACTACTTGCTACCTGTTTGTTTGTTAAATCCAATGTGTAGGTGAGGTGACGAGTACCTATACGTTGTGGTCAGGTCATACAATGCGAGTAAATGCTATTTCTTGTTATTCTGGTTGTCTTAAAGCACATCATCTGTGATTATTGTTGTTAGTGAAATGTTGAGAACATTGAGTTGAGATTTAAATGATAAATGATGATAGTAACCATGATGAAATATTGATTTCTTGTGGAATTCCTTTGAGAACATTGAGTTGAGATTGAAATATTAAATGGTGATAGAAATTATGATAAAATACTGTTTCTCGTGAAATCCTCTTTTATGTTGTTTATGATTTGACGAGATTGTGAGGAAGAGTATAAAGAACGAAGAGTGATGCCGTGCATGACTTAATTGTATTGTGAGGAAGAGTAAAAAACACGAAGGGTGATGCCGTGCATGACTTAATTATATTGTGAGGAAGAGTGAAAAACACGAAGGGTGATGCCGTGCATGATTTATTTGGTGAGGAAGAGAGTAAAGCACGAAGGGTGATGCCGTGCAATTCTAAATTATAATCTGGTGAGGATGAGAGTAAAATCACGAAGGGTGATGCCGTAAATTCTATTTATTATTTGGTGAGGCTGAGAGTAAAAGCACTAAGGGTGATGCCGTGCAAGTTTACTTTCTATCTTTGATTGCTAAAATTATTGTTGATCACTATCTGTGTTTGCCTTATTATTTTCCTCATTACTTATGTTGAAAATTTCCTATCGCATGCTCCCTTCCCATTAATTACTACTTACATTCTTTAATTGCTATTATTTCCTATTAGCATGATTCGATGTCCAGGTTTTATGTGGTGTCTTGTTCTAGCCTCGTCACTACTTCGCCGAGGTTAGGCTCGGCATTTACTCAGTATATGGGGTCGGTTGTACTGATACTACACTTTGAACTCTTTTGTGCAGATCCAGGTACCGGCCATCGTTAGAGATTTTAGTAGCGGTCACTCAGAGACACAAGGTATATCTGCCGGCGTTCGCAGATTCCTGGAGTCTTCCCTTAGTTTATAGAGACTGTTTTATTTTACTCAAAATAGATATATTATTTCTTTCGGCCCATTAATTGTAGTATTTTTAGAAGTTCGTGAATTGTGACACCAGACCCTGGGGTAGTCTTAGAGTTATATATATTTAGTTCGTAGATCGATTTATTTATTTGTTTATCATTTTATTTTTGGAATGTTATTCTCCATAAATCATTAGATTTAAGCTACGGTAATTTGTTTTATTGTGTTTAAATAAGTAACCAAAGGAAAAATAGTTATTCGAATTCTAACATTGGCTTGCCTAGCAAGTGTGGCGTTAGGCGCCATCACGATCCCTAAGGTTGGGAATTTGGGTCGTGACACCTGTAGTACTTCTTTTGAGAATCCATATTCTTGCTAATGGATTTGACAAGAGCCTGGAATGCATCTTTACCCCATGGATAATCAGAATATCTCCCACTCTCGACCAAGTCAAAATGTAGTCTTGGGATGGTTGTGCAGTTCTTCTCGAAGGATAATATGAAAGTACGAATGAAAAACAAAGCTATATTAATAGCATCCCCATCATTATCATAACCCCAATTCTTGTCATCAAATCACTTCACCAAATCTTTCTTCTTGACATTCTTTGCACCGCCAAAGTATGTTTCCACAATCCTATTAGGCTTCTTTGTGTTAAATAAAAAATCTTCAGCATCACTAACACAATTGAGACCAGTGACTATCGCAAACTCCCTGATTGAGAAGCATAATTTTGTACCATTTACATATAATGAAAATGAATCATCATGGCTTTCTTCCAGCTGCAGAACCATGAAGCACCTGGACAAATGATGTTGAACCTCACAGTGCTTCATTTCGATGAAACTTCCAAAACAAGTATTACAAAATAACTTGTACAACTCTGGTGTAAGCTTCTCTTTAAGGTCGAAGACTATGTTTGTGTTAGTGTAGGAATTGATATGTGGTGATACAACATGCAGGTGTTTAACAAAGAGCTTAATTTCCAGCATACAACAAAAATTAAAAAGATAATATAAATGATTGAAAATATAGATGAATACATTTATTTAAAATACATAACACATTCATAAGTACAACAATGAAAGTCATCTAAATACATCCAAATATATCTAAATACAGTGTAAAAGTCATTGTAATAAGTTTTTATCGGTTTTGGAACTATTGAATAGATATAAATACATTAAAATACACACAATAGAAAAATAGTGTATATTGTAATAGTTGTTGTATTATGACTAAAATACATATAAATACATCTACTATTACCTTTTCGCTCAGTGTTTCCGAGCTAATTCCTATATGGACCTCTTTTCCTTTAACTCCTGAATCATCATCCATGAGTTTCCTTCTCTTTTCCGCATCATGAAGTGTTGATTCTTTCGGAAATTTCTCAAATTGGGCTTGTTTCGACATGTCATTGCGTATTTTGTTCTCTTTTCCGCAACTGTATTTGCTGCTGAACCTGCAAATACGTGCGCTTGAGTGATTTGCAAAAAGATAGCCCCTCAAAATTGAGTGCTGATGCGTGGCTAGAATTCATGATTTTTAGCATTATATACCTTGCATTTTAGGTGTTTT
>ML314364.1:0-22503 GCA_005239505.1 Nicotiana paniculata | reverse complement strand
TTATAGTTGTGGGATTTTGATCTTGTAAATTGATTCAGAAGTGAAAATGTAGTTCTAAGGTTTCTGGGTCAAGATTGGATTTCGAAATTTCATCTATGTGGTGCTATCAGACCTATATGGGTCAGGGTGATGTGGAATCATCTCCGAATATGTGCATGGTAGGTTACACAACAATTTTGGTGGTGTTTGGAACAACTCTAGGCACGTTCGAGGACGAATGTGTGTTTAAGTGGGGGAGAATGTAATGACCCTGTCGGTCGTTCCGTAGAAATTTCATTATTATTCTTGTGAGCATGTGATTTTTACTCGCCATATTGTCCTATAAAAATCTCAATAAATCAATTGATTTTATGAATTTTTGTTGATTTTTCAGTGATTAATTGTGAAAGATTTATATTTTTTGCATATCCATAATTCATCTTTTTTTTTTAAAATTGATAAAAATTGCATCACTATTATCAAAGAATTACAAAGTTGTAATTAACTAAATAATAGACGAATGATGGTTATTTAATGTAATATAGTTACTAAAAATCAATCATTTTTATTCCATAAATCATAGATTAATTAGGAATATAAAATTGGTCGTTGTATTCTTGATTAATCTGTAAATAGATGAAAAATAAGGTTTAAATTAATTACTACATTTTTTGGATTAATATCGATTTTTAACTTAATTAGATTAATTAAGTTAATTAGTTAAGAAAGCAAAATCGGACCTGGGCCAAGAAATACTCAGGCCCAATCCCTATACACTCAAACAACCCCGGCCCAAACCCCATTACCCGGCCAACCCTGTCTATTACCCAAAACGACCTCGTTTTGTCCCCTCCAAATCCCATCCATTGGATCGATTTGATCCAACGGCTCCCAAACTCCCCCTCTCTAAACTATATAAGTGTCCAAACTAAACCCCACACCCCTCATTTCACCAAAGCCTCACACCGCCCTGTCCGTCTCTCTCACATCTCTCTAAACACCCAACCCTAGCTGCCACCCTCCGCCTGCCGGAAATCGCCTATCGGTGGCGGACGACCTCCAAACCACCCCAAACTTTCACCCTATGATCCTCTCCTCACCCTTAACCCTATCCCACCATCAGTTTCCCCAAAAACCCACCCAAGTCCCTTCGATTTCAGATCTAAGAAAGCAGAAAACCTAGTTTCCTATTACCAGTCGATTCAGAACAACTAATGGTTCAAAGCTACATGAGTCAACAACTCTTGATGAGAGCGATTGATTCATGTGGGTTTGGATCATTTCCAAACTCCGCCGGAATCCGGCCAAACACCCACTGGTATCCCCCCCTCCCTTTTTTTTTCTTTTCCTATCTGTTTCTCTTTTCTCGTGTTTTGGTTTCCTTTTCCGATTAAAATCATTACTTTTCAGTTTTTGTTCTCATATGTCACTGTTCCTTTGTTCTTGTTTGCTTTCTTCCTTTTCTTCTTGTTCTTTTCCCTTCAATTAAGTTTGGTTTAAAAAGTGGCCCCATACACGTTTGAATAGTAGCCGCATTAGGGTTCATGAATGCTTGTTTAGAAATTAGGTGAATACTGTTTCGAAGGTCATTATAAGACCCTAGTTACTCACGATTTTCCTTTATGTTTTCTTTTACATGTTCATGTTTTCCATTCTTAGTGTAAAGTCCCAAATGCATTTAGTTTAGGTTTTTATCACTATTTTTGTATGATTTAATTGTTCAAGTTTAGTAATTTGTATGACCAAGCTTAGCATTAGGTTTTTGTTTAGTTTCTTCTCTCTGCTAATTTCCAGACATTTTTATGTTGGTGAATACTGTCAATAAACAAGCATGAACAACTGATCGATTAAATCCCTGAATTCATATGTTGAAATGCTTGTTAGTAAAACAACCTCTTTTAGTTGTTTTGCTCATGTTTTGTTTGAGGTCGTCGTTTGTTTTAGCTTTGATTTTGCTGCCTATGTTATTAGTCTCCCTTAGATGTTAACTTCCAATTAATCATAGTTTAAATTGCAACTCTTAGGTTAGATTGGCCTATTCAAGTAACTTAAACAAACTAATTCCCCCTAGGCTCAAGTGAAACTTAAACAGACTTTAATACAAGAAAACTGACTAAGTCTAAACAACTTAGTTAACTCTCATTAATCAACCAAAATCCTAAAAAATCAGTTGATAATTAGAAACTACTCAACCAATTAGGCTAAAAACTCAGTTCTAAAACAATGTTTGGTCATGATTTAACCTAGACTTATCAAGACTAATTTAGTTAACAATAATTTCCCATAATCACTTGTTTAATAGATTAACCTAGTCTAATAGTCTCTTAAACAACTAACTAAGTCCTAAAATCTGCCTAAGGTAATTAATTTAGGACTAATTAACTAAAACAAACCATTTAACCTAGGCTTGATAATTAGTTAAGTTTCTGATTTTAGGTAAGTGAGTTGACTTAATTAATCTAAATCAGTTAACTTAATTTAAGAAGTCAAAACTAATTGGTTTACTTAAATTAATTGATTTAAACATAAGTAAGTAGTATGAAACTAACTCTAGGCATTTAATCAATTAACCTTTGATTAATTAACTCAATCTTAGTTAAGAACAACTAGTTGTCACCTAAAGGGCATAACTAGTGTCAGTAACTATAGTTAAATGATAACCCAAGTAAGTAACCCTGGTTACCTAATGGTAAATATAGGGGCTTCGAAGGGGTACATGAGGAAATATATATTAGGAAATCAGATTTTAAAGGGTAAGGGAGTCTTTTAATGGGTAGGGTAGTTCTAGAATAGGGACANTAATGTCTCCAGTTGCTATCTTCTCTTTTTTTGAATTTTGGGTTTTTTTCTGGAAGTTTTCCTTCAAACATTCATACTCAAGATTTCTGGGTGTATTCTTGCTGGATTGTTTGGTTTTTTCTTTGGGGTTTCTGTTTGCTGTTGCTGATTTCTCTTCCTTCTTGCTGTTATTGTTCCTACTTGACCTTTATTTGGTCAAGTCTCTTTGCCGTTTTTCTCTTTAAAGGTATGTATCAGTTTATCTCTTCTTAATGAAATTCTTAGACTAGAATCCTCATGTTCTGCTCACTGTGTAAAATTGGCGGTTCTTGATGAATGAAGTTACTATTTCTGTTTTGTTAGATGTAACTATGTAGATGTTTATTGGTATGATAATGACTCTGTGGTTGTGATAGATAATGTCTTGGTGTTAGTATTTCTCCTGTTGGTGCATGATTGTTTGCTTAAGATTATATGTACATGAATGTGATAAGTACTCATGGTCCTATATTAGGAAACAAGCTGCATTAAGGTGTTGAATTTGACCTTCTCTATGGTCAGATTCCATCAATAAGAATGCAGAAATATGCCTTCGATTGAGTCTCTTTGATCAATAAAGATAATAATCAAGTCTCTAGATAGTTTAGGATATTGGCATTAGGGTAGATGAATATGACTTCTTAATAGTCAAATTCACCCCATTAATAGTGCATAACAGTAGTTTAGCTTTTGCTGAAAATTATCCTTCAAAGGATATAAGTGTGTAATGAGATGGAGATTTAGGAAAGTGAATCTGAAGTAAATAAATAGTTGGATTCACTCCTCAAAATGCCATAGTAGTAAAGGTATTTGAATAAATGCTTGCTGAAATCTGTTGCATGACACAAAGATGACTTTTAAAGAGTCTAAACAAAGTAATATCACTGTGATTGAATCTAACCTTTTCTATGGTTAGATTCAGTCCATAAGAAGGCATGAACATATTTTTATCCTATGGAATCATTAAGGATGAATCTAACTCCCTTTTTGTGACTAGATTCATCTCTTAGAAATGCCCAAAGGTCCGTCATTAATACTGTCCAAGTACTCAAACTTTGGACTTATAATTAAAATGCAGGTTTAAGTCTTTGAAGGACATGTTTGCTGGCTTGCATAGGAGCGGCAACAAGTTTTGTTTTTTCCCTTCTTTATTTTTCCTATTAGTAAATTAGTATTAATATGATTTAGGAGTAATGTAATAGTAATAGCATATCTACAGTCTTCTATGTACATTTCGCCTTTTTTCAGTTGTAAATATGGACTGAACTATATAAAATTTATGATCAGTTGTATTTTTTCTTAATTCAGAAATGTTTATTACTATAGTAGTTATGGTCCAGACAAGCCAAGGTCACCCGAGCTGGGCCAGACTCGTAAACATGGCCCAATTGAGCCTGGTAGTGTCTGAATTTCAGGCTATGGGGCCTCAAATGTTAGACCCATTAATTGTGTTAAACAATCTGTAACCAGTCCTTTTCCTCTTCTATTGTCAATTAGCATGAGAAGTGTTTTCATTCACGAAATCCGCTGTAAATTTCTCCCTACTGAACACAAATGGGTTTTCAAATCGATTATCAAAAAGGTAGAATCTGAAATCTGGATCTTTTCTTAAACTGTCCGCTCTAAATAAAAGCAACCATAACTTAATTCAGTTTTTTTTAGGCTTGTTCTGTCACAAAATTTAAGACAAAATTCCATGTTAGATCCATAAGCTGTGTATAAATACTCTTGTTTAGTATATAGGAGTAGATCAAACGGTAAAGAAATCTTGTATATGTAACCCTATATTCACAATTCAAAATTTGCCTTATTTCTTACCATATAGACGTGAGATGTGTTAGTATGTTTGTTCTTAACTATTTTTTGAATCATGTCCAAATGAATTAATTAGGATGGCCTAAAGTGATACAATTTGGGGCTTAAACGAGGCCATAACCCAAAAACATGTTATCTTTAGGCTATTGAACATCATTTTAGGTAATCCTTAGGTAGAATCAACACTTTTACTTTGAAACTTGACAAAAATCGAGTATCAACACTTTTACTTTGAAACTTGACAAAAATCGAGTATTACCTCAAATTACCTTAACCTACACTCGGGAGTGGCAACTCATGCCCCTGACCCTCACTCCAACCAACTAATAAAACGCATATAGCAACCACGGGTGCATTTCATGTGACGTGATTACCATGTGTTCAAAAACAACAAGTGTATGTCATCGTAACTTGTCCAAGGTAAATCCATAAAACGTCCTAATTGATTTTAAAACTAAAATTTTCCTTCAAATAGAAACATAAAGAATGATCAAATATCGCCTTAAATAGGCACTATAAAACCATCGCGACCATAGTCCTGACTACGTAATCTACACTCGGGTGCGACAACTCATGTCCCTGTCTTCAACTTCAAATTATATTAAAATCGCGTGTTGCAATTACGGGTGATTTCATGTGGCATAATTGCAATATGCCCAAAAATAAACAAGTGCACGCTATCATGACTTGTTTCAAGATAAATCCATAAAAATTAAAAGCGGCTAAAAAGTGAAAAAGGCTAAAAAGCACAATAGGTTTAAAATATGTAAATAATTAGATAATTAGGCCAAATATTAATAGTTAAGCGACCGTGCTAGAACCACGGAACTCGGGAATGCCTAACACCTTCTCCCAGGTTAACAGAATTCCTTACTCGGATTTCTGGTCGCAGACAAATTAAAACAGAGTCAAAAACTTCCTCGGTTTGGGATATTAAAATAAACGGTGTCCCGAAGCATCGTCAAAAATCTGGGTGGCGACTCTAAAAAAATAATAATAAATCCCAAAACCGAATAATGTCACTTTAATTGGAAAACTCCCTTATTACCCTTCATTAATTCGGGGTAGTGGAAAAAGGAGGTGTGACAGCTCTGGAGACTCTGCTGGGGAGATGAACCCAGAATCTCTGGTTCAGGGTTCAAGAATTCGAGCTTGAAATAGACTGTTTTATTTGGCTTTATTATCTGATTTCTACATGTTTAAACCTAACGTGCTAAATGTCGCTTTTTACCGCTTTGATATTATCTGAACTATATATATAAATTGTGCCGAAACCCTCTTCCCTCCGAGTCTTCTAAATCATCTGGGAAGTGTGCACTTCGTGTGACTTCTTTTCTGTTAGAGTCATATCCAAATTATAGAACGAGGTAAGAATAAGTTGAAAAGCCGGTGAAGCTTCTGTATTCTCGGTACGCTGCCCCAACCTCGGCTCGAGCTGTCCGCTCGGGTAAGCCTGGTCTAGAACAAAACCCCAGGTTTAAACCTAGAATAACAAAACCTCATGCCGGATCCCTAGTAGGAACGCTTATCTGCATCATGCACATTTGACTTAGGGGGCTCAACACAGGGGTTGAGTATGTCTAGGACAGGTGTACCCGAAATGAAAGACTACCCTGTTGCATCTTACTTGCTACGTATGCATTTATTTGTCTCAGCTTGTGTATTAACCGGCTAAACCAAAAAATGAATAGAAAAACCATGAGTGAGGTAGAATAGAGAATTCACCCTGTTTTGAAAATCATCGTATTTACCCCGAAACTCCGTCAAAATTTCTGAAAAAATATATAAAACAAAATGAGTGGGTGTATATTTTTAATCAGTCAGGATTTTCCCGAACTACGCTTTGTTTGATTCTCACGGGTGTGGTATACGTAGGAAAACCTCATCGGGTCCAACTCCATTTTTCAAAATCAAAAGGATATAGCCCTAAATGAAAATAGGTGACACCATTATAGCCTGATCGCCCAAGTGGGGCGCCGGAAGGCCGTTTTGCAAAAGTGGCTTCCTGTGTTTTGTCATTAAATTTCGACCCAATTCGTGAACACAACCTTAAAGGGCCGTATTCGCAAAGGTGGTCCATTTTTCTTTATTACAAAACCCTTTGCCAAAATGACACTTTTCAAAAATTTTTCTGTGGTTTTAATCAAAAACGAATGTGCAGGATGAATACAGTTGAAAACATCCCCTTCAGGGCAGTCAAGGAAATCCCTCTAGGACTCCATATATGGTGGAGGAACTTGGGGGAAACCAATATAAAGTCTGTTATGAAAGCTTTAGGGGGACTTACTGGCCTTTTAAAGATCAGTCCGAGGTTGGACATCGTCGAGGCTCTTGTACCGTTTTGGGATCCCGCCACAACGTATTCCAGTTTTCAGACTTTGAATTGACGCCCACACTAGAGGAAATAGCAGGGTAAGCTGGTCTCAATGATAATCTCAGAAGTGGGTACCCAGTGGCACCTAGGGCGGTGACTGCCCACAAGTTTTTGGATCTGTTTAACATTAGCCGGGACGTCCAAGACCCACACTTGTCCGAAGGTTTCTGCACTTTCTATTTTCTTTACAGACGTTATGGAGATCCCTAGGGTTATGGGACTAACAACACTGGTCTAACTCACAAAGATCAGGTTAAATGGGAAGCCCGCCGGGGGCTAGCTTTTGTGGTAGCATTCTTGGGCACCTTGATTTTCCCAAGAAGTGACAGATGCATAGACATTGGGCGTTTGGGAATAGCAGACTTCATGATGAAAAAGTCCAATGTCACACTTATGCCGATGTTCTTATCCGAGATTTACCGTGCTCTGACAATTTGCCAATCTGGGGGAAAATTCTTTGAGGGGTGCAACCTGCTCCTACAAATCTGGCTGATCGAGCACCTCTGTCACCGCCCAGGCTACATGAACTACGATTTAACTAGTTTGAACTGCATCGAGGAACATAGTGCTCGGGTAAAAGGCCACCAATTTCCTGAAGGCACGGAAGCCTGACACTCATACTTGAGCTCACTGACTGCCCACCAAATCAAGTGAATGTTCGGGTGGCTCCCTCTCACCGAGGTTATCAATATGTCTGCTGAGGTTTGCTATCTCCTGTTAATGGGCCTGCGAAGCATTCAGCCATATGCCCCGCACCGGGTCTTACGCCAGTTGGGGAGACAACAGGGTATTCCCCATGACGAGGATTTAAGCCAACAAGCCATTGTGTTATGCCCAAGAGCTGCATTTCCTGAAGGCAGGGTCCGTCAAATCTGGAACGAGTGCAGGTTTTTAGAACCTCAAACTCGAGTGAGGGACTTATACAAAGGGGTAGTGGAGCCCGCCTATACCTCTTGGTACGGCGTAAGAGGCGGGGAGCATCAAGAGCAAGAACGACCCGCAAAGAGACCCCACGTACAACAATTCACCGAGCAAACTCAAGAGCATTGGGCTTGGTTAGAAAAAGAGAACAGCTACCGAGCCACCATAAGTAAGTTGGAGGCCCAGGTCAGGGAAATCAAGTTCGAAAACATTCTACATACTTCCTCAATTGAAGGGGAGAAAAATAGATTAGCTTAAGAAAATGAAGTCCTCCGGGCCCAGATACATGAACTAAAAACAGCTGCTGAGAACCCAGAGAGAAGCAGGGCTGATGAAAGGCTTATCAACAGCCTGAGGCATAAAGTATGTAGCTATAGGAATGATTTAGACAAAGCTGAAGAAGAACTGGCCGAAGTTCGGGCAAGATTAACAAGAAGTGCAGAAGAAAGAACAGAGTTTGTCCAGAGACTAAAAAGGAAATATGACCAGGAAGTCGTGGGCTTGAAGGAAAAATTGGCCACCCTCGAGAACGAAATGGCCAAACAAGAAAAAAGGTTTAAAACAGAGAGGGAACAGTGGTATTCCATGATGGCTCAGTTAGAAAAAGAGTTGTAACAATGGCAAGAACAGAGTCACAAAGATGCCCAAACTTTAGAGGCAAGATCCCAACAAATCGGGCGCCTGCTTCAAGAGAAGGGAATTATCAGGCGAAGGGTCCAAGAGATAGCTGACCACATCGTCACCATATGTCAGGAATGCGAAGTTATGACTCGGACCACTTTCTTCTCAGCAGTTATGATCTTCGTCCACAAGATAATGGACGATCTTTACCGCCTCCGACAAGACATATCACGCAGGCCCATGGCAAGGCCGAATGATGCCCCACCGGCCCCTGGAGCAATGAAGCACTAATGTATTCTTGATATTTTCGAGTCTGTACTTCACTTTTCTAGTCGTAGTCATGTCTTGAGTCCACACTAGTTTTTATATTTTTAGAAAATATGTGTCAAGTCTGTTTTGCAAACTCTGTAATTCCAAAAATGGGCTCCAAGTTTTCTGTAATCAAAAGTGTTTATGAATGGAAATTTTTAGAATGAAGCTTTTAGAAAAAAAAATATATGCATTTGTTTGGGGTTTTTAGCATGAACTGCGTGATGATCTGATTCACGCGGCGCCATTGATACGTAGGCAATCCACATAGGATTCGATCATAACCATAAGAAAGGAAACTGAGCGAGGAATAAAAAAGAGGAAGCAATAACAAGGGAAGAGAAATAATGATAAAAAGAAAAACAAACCAAGAGATAAAGTCGGGATGAAGTACACAGCTTTTGCAAAAACATATAGAAAAGCATCAGGTGCATTGCATACCCCCTACGTGCGATTGCCTATGTGATACATGTTTTAACCTGACATTTTGTTGGTTCAATCTTAAAGGTATTTTAAGGTTGTTTGTTTTGCGGTAACCTGGCTTCCCATCCTTACTTCACTAGATCAAAAGGGAGCATAGAAATGACGTCTGAAAGTCATTTGCCAATTGTCAACTCTTCCGTGGAAGACCTAAATCTAGCCATCCCAACATCTGAGTCAGCAACAACTGAAGAGAACAGGACTCTGCGTTGCCGCATGCTGGAAATGTGGGACGCATGGTCCAATGGTAGGAAACCGCCCAGTACCATCCCGGGTTTCCCAGAGATAATCCCCAGGGCAGGAGGGACGTCCAATATCCCATAAGCTACCCAGCCACGCCATTTGGATATCCAACTATGTCGGCTCACTTTGCCGGAAGGCCTTCTAAGGTTCGCCCCCAGGCTTTGTTTTCTGGTGTGTCTTCCAACATTTTCACCGCACTACCAATCTCTGCCACGGCCCCACCAACTATCTCCGAGCCAAGTTTCGAGCCGCCAGCATTCACATTCCAAACACCATCAATCCATCAGGGTACCGCTCATGCTACTCCCAATGCATATCTCCAACAAACTCAGCCTGAGTTAATTTTGGGACAAGATAAGAAAAGCTTCAAGAACGAAGAAATAACTAGAAAAATGAAGAGTATTGAACAGAGCCTCAAAAATATACAGGGGCTGAGCGGGCAGAAAAGTGTCTCCTATGCAGATTTGTGCATGTTCCCGCACATCCATCTGCCTCTCGGGTTCAAAACCCCCAAGTTCGAAAAATATGACGGACATGGAGACCCCATAGCCCATCTAAAAAGGTACTGCAACCAGCTCAAGGGAGCAGGTGGGAAGGAGGAACTTCTCATTGCATATTTTGGAGAAAGCTTGACGGGGATTGCATCAGAATGGTACATGGACCAGGATATATCCTGTTGGCACATATGGGATGACTTGGCACGATAATTTGTCCGACAATTCCAATACAATGTGGACTTCGCTCCTGATAGGAACTCCTTATCCAATCTCAAAAAGACCCTCAGAGAGTTTCATAGAGTACGCCATCAAATGGCGCGAGCAAGCCTCCAGGATCAAACCTCTGATGGATGAGGTTGAAATGGTCAGCATTTTTCTACAAGCACAAGAAGCTGATTACTTCCAAAATATGATGTCCCCCATGGGCAAACCATTCGCGGAAGCAATTAAAATTGGATAAATGGTGGAGAATGGTCTAAAAACTGGTCGCATCCTGAGCCAATCTACCATAAGAGCAACCTCTCAGTCCATCCAAAGCGGATTCGAGGTTGCAGCCAATAGGAAAAAGAAAGAAGAAGGGGCCATGATGGTTTCCGATGTCAGGAAACCTCGACAATACCCACGCCCATTTCCTTAAGCTTCCCAACATTACTATCCTCACCAAGATACATCTTATGCTTCACCCCCCTTTTCCCTATGCGGTAATGAACGCTCAACCACATCCCAGGCCCCCACAGCAATACAATCAGAATAGAACTCCACCCCCAAAAAAATAACCATCGTCCCCCAACTCCCTATAATCAACGCCTTCCTCAAAACAGCTACCCGTACAATGCCTACCCCCGAGATCCACCAAGGAGACTTAATTTCACTCCCATCGGAGAGCCGTATTGCAGCTCTTCCCAAAGTTGGTCCATATCGGACTCCTGCAACCCGTACCTCCAAACGGGCAGAATCCCTAATCACCATCATATAGACGGGGTACCAGTTGTACTTACCATTCTGGAGCAGATGAGCACGACACAGAGGATTTCTGGACCCTCAAAAGGGCCGTGGAAAGCCTTATATAACAAAATAAAGTGGTTTTAAGGGACGAAGAAGCTCCCAATGTGACGAACAATCCACTGCCCGCTCACAATCATGGGCCCGTCATCGGCATGATTTGCGAGGATCAGGATTTTGATCCAGCTCTAAAGGCCATCATCGCCATCGCACATGTAAAAAGAAAACCCAAGGCGGCACCCAAACCAGTCAAGGAGATGAGAAAGAGTAGCCCCGTCCCCCAGGCCACGGAAAAGGCTGAGACTGGAACAAATAAGGGACCCCCTAAAGAGACTGTCCTTTACATCCCCAAGGCACACAGGAAGGAACAAAGTGTGTTGAGCCCTCCCAGAAGGTTACAATTCAACAAGGCAATAATGAATGACCCAAAAATGTATGTCCCGAAGGGGACGTATGCAGCGGGGGGGGTAAATAATTTCACCCAGGCTGAATGAGCCCGTGGTTATTAGCCGCACATCGCAAACTCCCATGAAGAGTACTACTGCCGTCCCATGGAATTACCCTAGGACGGTGGTGACATATAAAGGAAAAGAGATTACTAGGGAAACGGGCGATATAAACTCTTTAGAGAAATACCTCGACCCGGAAGAGCTAAACAAAAGCAAGTTGAAACGCTTTCCGCCCAAAAGGCCAATCAGTGCCGGAGAGGCAAAAGAATTCTTCAAGAATATGAAAACCTCGGAATACGCCATAATCGAGGAGCTTAGAAAGTCCCCCACCCAGGTCTCACTTCTATCCTTGCTGGTAAATTCAAGCGAGCATCAGAAGATCTTGATCAAAACCCTCAACGAAGCATACGTTCCAGCCGACACCACAGTCGAGAAGATGGAAATGATGGCAGAATGATTTTTTGAGGTCAACCGGATTTTGTTCAGCAAGAATGATTTGCCCCCGGAAGGGGCCACCCACAACAAAGCTCTCCACCTAACTGTTAGATGTGAAGGTTACTACGTGAAGAGAGTTATGATGGACGGTGGATCCGGGGTTGATATTTTCCCTATATCAACCTTACAAAGAATGGAGATCGGGACTGAAAGAATCAGGCCCAACAATGTTTGCGTCCGTGCATTCGATGGTATCAAGAGAGGCACGATCGGGGATATTGATTTGGTCTTGACAATAGGCCCTGTAGACTTCAAAGTGACATTCCAGGTCATGCATATGAATACTTCCTACAATTATCTCCTGGGAAGGCCTTGGATCCATGCGGCAGGGGCAGTGCCATCTACTCGCCAACGACATGATCAAACATGGGTACACACCTGGAAAAGGGCTCGGGGTGTCCTTGCAAGGCATTAAAGAACCCGTCACTTTTCCTACCAATAAAAAGTTTTTTGGCATAGGGTTTCAAGCTACCCCCGACGATGAACAATGGGCTGACCAACGCAAGAAAAATGATTGGGTATTGCCTCAGCCGATCCCACACATATCCGCATCATTGGTCAAGTTTCACGGCCGAAGAAATAGAAGAAATATGCGGAGCAATGAGGCAAATGTTGTATGAGGCCCATATGGTCCAACCAGGAGGGCTCCAACACTGCCGGAGTACAGTATATGGGGCCTGATGCCAAGTTGCAAAACTGGGAGGCTACTCCATTCCCCGTCCGGCGGGAGTCCCGGTAGTTCAGCTTTTGCCATCCTTTCTGCACTATGAGTTATTTCAGGGTGTACTCAAGTTTTTAAATTATTGCCTTTAAATTTCGATGAAAACCCTCCTATGTTCAAATTCAATAAAATGAAATCAAAATTTCATCGTCTACTATTCTTTCTGATTTTTGTTTACTTTTCTTATTTTTTCAGTCCTAATAATGCGGCTTTAAAAAACATGACATGCTTGCGGACTTTGTGCTCTGATCTTAATACGTCGTCTAACCTTGAAATAATGAATCAAGAACTGGAATATGACGAAGAAGAGGCTTTTAGGGAAATAAATCGAGAATTGGAACAATTCGAGAATAAGCCTAAGGCCAAACTTAAACGAAACGGAACCCGTTAACTTGGGCAATGAAGAAGAGATTCGAGAAACCATGATAAGCGTTCACACAGATGAAGAGACTAGAGACGCCTTGATTCAACTCCTATTTGAATTCAAAGACGTATTTTCTTGGTCCTACGACGACATGCCTGAACTAAGTATGGACTTGGTGGTACACAAATTTCCAACCTACCCAGGTCATCCACCAGTCCAACAAAAGCAGAGGAAATTTAAAACAGTTATGAGTGACAAGATCAAAGAAGAGGTCGCTAAACAACTAAACACCGGAGTAATCCGAGTGGTCCAATACACCACCTGGCTGGCCAATGTGGTCCCGATGCCTAAAAAGGACGGAAAGGTCCGAGTATGTGTCGATTACCGGGATCTGAATAAAGCCAATCCCAAAGATAATTTTCCACTACCGAACATACACATCCTAGTTGACAATTGTTCCAAACACGAGGTACAGTCTTTTGTCGATTGCTATGCCGGATATCACCAGGTGTTGATGGATGAAGAAGATGCAGAAAAGATAGCCTTCACTACACCCTAGGGAACATACTATTACCGGGTCATGCCGTTCGGTTTAAAGAATGCTGGGGAAACTTATATGAGGGCCATGACCGCCATATTTCACGACATGATGCATCAGGAGATTGAGGTGTACGTGGATGATGTGATCATTAAGTCCAGAACCCAAAGTGACCATGTGCAACATTTGAGGAAATTCTTCGAACGCATGCGCAGATATAATTTGAAATTGAACCCAGCCAAATGCGCTTTCGGAGTTCCATCCGGAAAATTACTGGGATTTATAGTCAGTCGACGGGGCATCGAGCTGGACCCAACAAAGATAAAATCTATCCGGGATCTCCCACCCCCAAGAACCAAGAAGGAAGTCATGAGTCTGTTGGGTAGGTTGAATTACATCAGCAGGTTCATCGCTTAGTTGACCTCCATATGCGAGCCTATATTCAAGCTATTGAAAAAAGATGCGGCTATCAAATGGACATACGAGTGCCAGGACGCTTTTGACAAGATCAAAGAATATCTGTCAAATCCTCCAGTGTTAGTCCCACCAAAACCAAGGAGACCTTTGTTCCTATACCTGACGGTGCTAGAAAATTCCTTTGGGTGTGTTCTCGGGCAACGCGATGCAACCGGGAAGAAAGAGCAGGCCATTTATTACTTAAATAAGAAGTTCACAAACTACGAGGCCAAGTATTCTCAGTTAGAAAGGACTTGCTGTGCTCTAACTTGTGTTGCTCAGAAGCTCAGACATTATCTGCTAGCTTATACCACCTACCTCATCACGAGGCTGGATCCTTTGAAGTACACATTCCAAAAGCCAATGCCCACCGGGAGATTAGCAAAATGGCAAATCTTGCTCACAGAATTCGATATTGTCTATGTCACTCGCACAACTATGAAAGCTCAAGCATTGGCCGATCATCTAGCTGAAAATCCGGTCGATGATGAATACTAGCCCTTGAGCACTTATTTTCCGGATGAAGAAATCAATTCCGTCGAAGTAATCTCGGAAGGCGCTGACACCTGGAAAATGTTCTTCGACGGGTCAGCCAATGCGAAAGGTATTGGGATAGGGGCAATCTTGATTTCACCCGCAGGACAACACTACCCAGCCACGGCCCGCCTCCATTTCTTCTGCACAAACAATACTGCTGAATATGAAGCTTGTATAATGGGCATTAACATGGCCATTGACATGGATGTAGAAAAGTTTTTGGTCATGGGGGACTCCGATTTGATCATTAAGCAGGCTCAGGGAGAGTGGGAAACTCGAGATGTTAAAATCCTTCCCTACAGACAACATGTGGAGAATCTTAGTAAGCGATTCAAAGCCGTCGAGTTCAGATATATTCCTCGATGCCACAATGAGTTAGCCGATGCGCTGGCCACCCTAGTTGCAATGCTGCCCTATCCAAGTAATGTTCGCATAGATCCATTGGAGATCCAAATCAAGGAAANGAGACCAAAAGAGAACCATCCGAAGGCTCGCCAGCAGTTTCTTCCTAAGTGGGGAAGTACTATATAAAAGGACTCCCGATCTAAATCTGTTAAGATGTGTAGACGCCAAAGAAGCCGACAAGATCATGGGCGAGGTCCATTCAGGAGTATGCGGTCCCCACATGAATGGGTACGTCCTCGCAAAGAAAATCTTGCGAGCCGGATATTATTGGGTGACCATTGAGAAATATTGTTTCGGTTTCGTCCGGAAGTGCCATAAGTGTCAAATACATGGCGACCTAATCCGTGCACCACCATCAGAGCTGCATCCTATGTCGGCACCCTGGCCATTTGTTGCTTGGGGAATGGTTGTCATTGGGCCAATCGAGCCAAGGGCCTCAAACGGTCACATATTCATTTTGGTTGCTATCGACTATTTCACGAAATGGGTCGAGGCTGTCACGTTCAAAGCTGTCACTAAGAAAGTGGTGGTGGGTTTCGTGCACACTAATATCATATGTCATTTTGGTATCCCAAAAACTATCATTGCCGACAATGCCGCGAATCTAAACAGTAACTTGATGAGAGAGGTGCGTGAACAGTTCCAGATAACACACTGCGACTCGACCCCTTACCGGCCCAAAGCAAATGGCTCCGTTGAAGCAGCAAACAAAAACATCAAGAATATTCTCAGGAAAATGATTCAAACATCCAGACAATGGCATGAAAAGTTGCCTTTTGCATTGTTGGGATATCGCACGACCGTGCGTACATCGGTGAGAGCTACCCCTTACCTATTGGTTTATGGCACCGAAGACGTAATACCCGCTGAAGTCGAAATTCCTTCCGTTCGGGTTATTGTCGAAGCAGAAATTGAAGACAATGAGTGGGTCAAGACCCGACTGGAGCAATTAACTCTGATTAATGAGAAAAGAATGGCCGCAGTGTGCATGGACAATTATACCAGCAAAGAATGACACGAGCTTACAACAAGAAAGTGCGACCTAGGAACTTCGAGGTAGGGCAACTCGTTTTGAGGCGTATCCTCCCACACCACGAAGAAGCGAAAGGAAAATTCGCCCCAAACTGGAAAGGTCCATACATCATAAGGAAATTGCTACCAAAAGGAGCGTTATACCTGGGGGGCATCAAAGGAAATGACCCAGAAATGGCTGTCAATGCAGATGCCGTCAAAAGGTACCATGTTTGATCCTCTATATATTTGCAAGTGTTCTCCGGTTGGGATGACGAAGGCTTTCATTCTCGCTACCCAAATAGCATTAACCCTTTTGCAAACCCTTTGAGCCGGTTACTCTTCTTGTATTACCCTCTTTGGAACCCGAAAATGTTATTGAAAAAAAAAAGAAAGGGAAAAACAACAACAAAATTTTCCTGAACTACGTTCGACTTGATTCCGAAAGGATACGTAGGCAGCCTCTCCATGGGGTTCAGTCACACCAAAATAAAATTCCACATTTCCCCAAGAGTTTAAGCTGGGGCAAATGTTATGTTCAGCGATGTTTTCGCATAAAAGGTTCCAAATTTGTAATTCAATATAAATTCTTTTCACCAAAAACCCTGTTCAAGTCCTTCCGATCAATCGGCAAAGTTGTCCAAAATTGGAGGATACAGTTGTTCGGAGCAGATACAAGCAATGAGAGAAATTAAAATGAGAGAGTCTTGTTAGTGAAAACTCGCAAAGAGCACTACAAGGCGACGGTAAGAAGAGAAATGAGAGAGGTTAGTTGGTGAAAACCCGCAAAGGGCGCTAGTGATCAAAAAGGATAATGGGTCACTGACATGGACACAATCCGGGGCAAGGTTTCTCAATCTCGAGGTAATAGTTGTGATGAATTTCTGAGAGTCGGACGGTTTACACGGATCAGGCATCCAGTCCAAAGGATATGTCATGTTCATTGAAGCCCGCATTTACTCCAGATAAGTCTTTCTTTTCTTTCCCCGAAAGGGACACCTCTTGTTTAAATTCGTCGTCCATTCTATCGTTTATGTTTCTTTTGAATCCCTTTCGGTCTAACTCTGTCCTGAAACTAAGGCGAAGAAAAGATGGCAAGACTGATTTACAAGGCTCTCATTTGACGCGGGTCAATATGCAAAAGGTACCCAGCCTCGTCAGGGGCATCGAGTCGATCCCCACTGGCCACAATGGCCGATGATTCAAACTCAAAACCTTGAAAGGAGAAAGTCAAATTGAAGTGCCTATAAAGGCAAATGAAGTTGAAAGGTTGAACCCCACATGGCTAACCATCTTGGCAAGGTTTGAAAAATCGAAGTATTCCCAGTGACTTAAAGTTACAATTGGAAGAAAAGTTAGAAGTGAAAAGCCAATAAAGGCGAAATAAAGTCAGAAAGGTTAAGTACCACATGACTAACCGTCGCAACAGAAATTGAGGGGCCAAAATTCCCCCTTGATACTCTAGAAATCCAAAAAAAAAGCAAGTGAAAATCCTACAAAGGCAAAAATAAAATGTTGGGTTCCACGTGACCGATTGCCATGGTAAAATCTAGGAAGCCAAGGTCCTCGGGATTAGAGATGAAGCCCAATCCCCAGCAAGCAAACAAGCAAGCAAGTGGTTGGAACCTTCATCAAAGAACTGAGATAAAGTATTTGAAAATCAAGGTCGCAAAACCAACCACCGTTTCAAACTAACAAATTGTTCTTTGTTTGAAAATTGGAAACAGGTGCAAAAGCAACCGTGTAAAAGCAGGCGCAATCAAAAGGAATTGCGCAAGATCTAGAAAGAGCTCTGCAGCATTGACTCCAAATAAAAGGAAGTTTCCTCCTAAAAATCTTTCCCGCATATATATAAAAAAGAAGAAATGAAGTTGAATATGATGCAACCCTAAAGTAGCATAGGACCCTCAACACCTAGCCAAACATTTTCCAACCAAGGATATCCCAGTCCTCAGTTGATGCCAACATAGGATCCCGCACCCAAACAGACACTGGCATAACCCCAGTGATCTCTTTTCCCCAGGAAACAACATAACCTGTTGACCTTTCCAGACACCGGCATAACCTGATGATCTTTCTGACAACAGCATAACCTGTTGATCACTCCCTTTTCCCTAGACGACAGCATAACCTGTTCACCTGTCCAAACACCGGCATAACCTGGTGGTCTTTCTGACAGCAGCATAACCTGTTGATCACTCCCTTTTCCCCAGGCGACAGAATAACCTGTTGACCTGTCCAGACACCGGCATAATCTGGTGATCTTTCTGACAGCAGCATAACCTGTTGATCACTCCCTTTTCCCCAGGCGACAGCGTAACCTGTTGACCTTTCCAGACATCGGCATAACCTGGTGATCTTTCTGACAACAGCATAACCTGTTGATCACTCCCTTTTCCCCAGGCGACAGCGTAACCTGTTGACCTTTCCAGACACCGACATAACCTGGCGATCTCTTTCTGACAACAACATAACCTGTTGACCTTTCCAGACACCAGCATAACCTGGCGATCTTCCTGACAACAGCATAACCTGTTGATCATCTCCAGACACTGGCATAACCCAGTAATCTCTATTTCAGGAAACATCATAACCTTTTGACCTCTCTAGACACCGGCATAACCTGGTGATCTTCCTGATAACAGCATAACCTGTTGATCGTCTTCAGGCACTAGCATAACCCAGTGATCTCTTTTTCAAGCAACAACATGACCTTTCCAGACACCAGCATAACCTGGTGATCTTTTCTTCTCCAGACACTGGCATAACCCCGTGATCTCTTTTCCCCAGGCAACAACATAGCCTGTTGACCTTTCCAGACACCGGCATAACCCTTTGATCTTCCCCCCAGACACCCGCATAACCTGGCGATCTCTTTTGTCGACAACAACATAACCTGTTTGACCTTCTCCAGATATCGACATAACTCGGTAATCTCTTTCCTGGCAACAACATAACCTGTTGACCTTTTCCCAGACACCAGCATAACCTAGTGATCTTTTTCTTGACAATAGCATAACCTGTTGGTCTTTTCATGACACTGGCATAACCTAGTGACCTTTTTTCCTGGCAACAGCATAACCTGTTGACCTTTCCAGACACCGGCATAACCTGGTGATCTCTTCTTGCCGACAACATGAGCTGTCGATCTTTTCCAACATAGAGTCCCTAATCCTAAGTTGATTTCACCTTTTACGCATAAGGTATCCACCCCCTAGTCTGCATTCACTCCGGGTACACAGTTCTCGACCCTTTATTGTTTTCAATAATAAGATAGCATAGATTTTATTACAATAACTCACGAAATTTTCCTAGTAAAAACTGGGGCAGAAAATTTCATTCGTTTTTATTTTGTGCAGATTACGTTTCTAGAACATTGGAACTCGAGACGACCAAAAGAAGAAGTTTTGATCCAAAATAATAAAACAAAAATAAGAAAGAGAATACTGAATCCAAAAGTGCATAAACGGGGAAGATGTGGACTATTCAGGACGAGATTGAAGTCATCCGTCTAGTATGTCCTGCTTTGATCCGAGGAACGACAAGACAAAACCAGCATCTGCGACTAACAAGCATCAGGATCCAGGTCAGAGTCAGCAAAAGATCAAGACTCAAGACCCAGTCCTAGATAGGAATCTTGTAATTTAGTAGCTGATAGGTTTTAGTTAGTCCTTCGTTTCGTACTTGGGTGTAATAAGGAGATCAGCAGCAACAACCGCAATGAAACCACAGTTACTCAGTAGTCCCAGCTACCAAAACCTCCAGAACTACACTGACATGATTCCTTTATAGCCAAGGATATGTAGGCAACCTTTGAAGCAGGGTTCGGTCAAAATTTTCAAACACGCTTCACAATGGAACATATGAATAGGTAAAAGTCATTTATTGCTGCTCACTTTGTCTTTGCCCGACAACTCTTCGTGTTTCCGAGCAAAGAGGGGAAACTGTGAGCATGTGCTTTTTACTCGCCATATCGTCCTATAAAAATCTAAATAAATCAATTGATTTTATGAATTTTTGTTGATTTTTTAGTGATTAATTGTGAAAGATTTTTATTATTTGCATATCCATAATTCATCATTTTTTTAAAATTGTTAAAATTGCATCACTATTATCAAAGAATTACAAAGTTGTAATTAACTAAATAATAGACGAATGATGGTTATTTAATGTAATATAGTTCTGATAACTAATTACTATAAAATCAATCATTTTTATTCCATAAATCATAGATTAATTAGGAATATAAAATTGGTCATTGTATTCTTGATTAATCTGTAAATAGATGAAAAATAAGGTTTAAATTAATTACTACATTTTTGGATTAAAATCAATTTTTAACTTAATTAGATTAATTAAGTTAATTAGTTAAGGAAGCAAAATCGGACCTGGGCCAAGAAATACCCAGGCCCAATCCCTATACACTCAAACAACCCAAGCCCAAACCCCATTACCCGACCAGCCCTGTCTATTACCCAAAACGACCTCGTTTTGTCCCCTCCAAATCCCAGCCATTGGATCGATTTGATCCAACGACTCCCAAACTCCCCCCCTCTAAACTATATAAGTGTCCAAACTAAACCCCACACCCCTTATTTCACCAAAACCTCACACCCCCCCTGTCCGTCTCTCTCACATCTCTCTAAACACCAAACCCTAGCCGCCACCCTCCGCCATTCGAAAATCACCTACCGGTGGCGGACGACATCCAAACCACCCCAAACTTTCACCCGATGATCCTCTCCTCACCCTTAACCCCATCCCACCATCAGTTTCCCCAAAAACCCACCCAAGTCCCTTCGATTTCAGATCTAAGAAAGTAGAAAACCTAGTTTCCTATTACCAGTCGATTCAGAACAACTAATGGTTCAAAGCTACATGAGTCAACAACTCTTGATGAGAGCGATAGATTCATATGGGTTTGGATCATTTCCAAACTCTGCCAGAATCCGGTCAAACACCCACTGGTATCCCCCCCTCCCCTTTTTTTCTTTTCCTATCTGTTTGTCTTTTCTTATGTTTTGGTTTCCTTTTCCGATTAAATTCATTACTTTTCAGTTTTTGTTCTCATATGTCACTGTTCCTTTGTTCTTGTTTGCTTTCTTCCTTTTCTTATTTTTCTTTTCCCTTCAATTAAGTTTGGTTTAAAAGTGGCCCCAAACACGTTTGAATAGTAGCCGCATTAGGGTTCATGATTGCCTGTTTAGAAATTAGGTGAATACTGTTTCGAAGGTCATTATAAGACACTAGTTACTCGCTGTTTTCCTTTATGTTTTCTTTTACCTGTTCATTTTTTCCATTTTTAGTGTAAAGTCCCAAATGCATTTAGTTTAGGTTGTTATCACTATTTTTGTATGATTTAACTGTTCAAGTTTAGTAATTTGTATGACCAAGCTTAGCATTAGGTTTTTGTTTAGTTTCTTTTCTCTGCTAATTTTCAGACATTTTTATGTTGGTGAATACTGTCAATAAACAAGAATGAACAACTGATCGATTAAATCCCTGAATTCATATGTTGAAATGCTTGTTAGTAAAACAACCTCTATTAGTTGTTTTGCTCATGTTTTGTTTGAGGTCGTCGTTTGCTTTAGCTTTGATTTGCTGTCTATGTTATTAGTCTCCCTTAGATGTTAACTTCCGATTAATCATAGTTTAAATTGCAACTCTTAGGTTAGATTGGCCTATTCAAGTAACTTAAACAAACTAATTCCCCCTAGGCTCAAGTGAAACTTAAACAGACTTTAATACAAGAAAACTGACTATGTCTTAACAACTTAGTTAACTCTCATTAATCAACCAAAATCCTAAAAAATTAGTTGATAATTAGAAAACTAATCAACCAATTAGGCTAAAAACTCAGTTCTTAAACAATGTTTGGTCATGATTTAACCTAGACTTATCAAGACTAATTTAGTTAACAATAATTTCCCATAATCACTTGTTTAATAGATTAACCTAGTCTAATAGTCTCTTAAATAACTAACTAAGTCCTAAAATCTGCCTAGGGTAATTAATTTAGGACTAATTAACTAAAATAAACCATTTAACCTAGGCTTGATAATTATTTAAGTTTCTGATTTTAGGTAAGTGAGTTGACTTAATTAAACTAAATCAGTTAACTTAATTTAAGAAGTCAAAACTAATTGGTTTACTTTAATTAATTGATTTAAACATAAGTAAGTAGTATGAAACTAACTTTAGGCATTTAATCAATTAACCTTTGATTAATTAACTCAACCTTAGTTAAGAACAATTAGTTGTCACCTAAAGGGCATAACTAGTGTCAGTAACTATAGTTAAATGATAATCCAAGTAAGTAACCTGGTTACCTAATGGTAAATATAGGGGCTTCGAAGGGGTACATGAGGAAATATATATTAGGAAATCAGATTTTAAAGGGTAACAAAGTCTTTTAATGGGTAGGGTAGTTCTAGAATAGGGGCAGCTGTCCCAAAGATAAGAGTGACAG
>ML314360.1:0-39031 GCA_005239505.1 Nicotiana paniculata | reverse complement strand
AAAACACCTAAAATGCACGGTATATGATGCTAAAAATCATGAATTCTAGCCACGCATCAACTACGAAGAGAGATCCGGGAGCTTTCCCCCTGTACTGCATCACATATTTAAATTGGGACTACGAACAGAGATCCGAGAGCTTCCCCTCTGTACTGCATTGCATGACAATTTTTGAGTGGCGGACTGAGTTCCGGTAGCTTTATGATTGAGGAGATTTGGATCGAAAGACATAAATATATATATTGAAAAGTATAGCTGAAAAGCAATTATCTCCAGGAAAAGTTATGTCTAAAGGAATTCTTTTTCGAAAGTATATTTGAAAAGCATTTGTCTTGCAGAATATTTTGATGATATTTGAAAGAGCAGTACTTGGGAAAATAAATTTTGAACATCACGTATTTTGATGATATTTGAAAGAGCAGTACTTGGGAAAATATATTTTGAACATCACTTATTTTGATGGTATTTGAAAGAGCAGTATTTGGGAAAGTATATTTGAAAACCACGTATTTGAAGAGACTATGTTTTAAAGATTTCTCTTTATAAAAACATATAAATATACATTCAGAGAAAGTATGGTTCAAAGATGAAATCTCTCTATTCTGAAATGATTATATCTTTAAAGTTTTCAAAATGAACTCACAATTTAAAAGTTTCCACTCTAAGGTTGACCAGTTTTATTGAGTTATTGGCTAAGGCGTGAAGTGAATAAATTAATGCAGTGCTGAGTTGCTTGTGTTTTCTTGGTTGTAATTCCCGCCATTTAGATTGCATCCTTTCCATTCTGTTTGCGCATTTCTATTATGCTGTCCGTTGATCATGATTATTGAATTTTCTTCCGTATTATTCGATCGTATCGTTAATTACATTGAGAAATCTTTAGATAGATATTTTTGTTCGGTCATTTATACATCTATGTCGTTTACTTATTAGACCGGTGGTGTATTGACTAGTCTTCTTCACTACTTCACCGAAGTTAGTCTTGATACTTACTGGCACCGCTGTGGTGTGCTCATACTACACTTCTGCACCTTTTTGTGTGCAGCTTCAGGTTATTGTTGTCGGTAGCTGCGCAGATCGTTGCTAGGGACACTCAAGGTAACATGTTGCTGCGTTCGCAGGCTTTGGAGCCACCTTCCTGTTTTATTTCTATTCAACTGTACTTACTTATTCCTAGACAGTTGTACTTAGATTTGATAGAAAGATTTCGTAGAGCTTATGACTTGTATTTACCGGGTTTTGGGAAATTGTAAACTCTGTCAAGAATTCTATTTTGAATTTTTTTTTTTTAAAATCACTTATTATTGTTATTGTTCAGTGTAAATGTTAGGCTTACCTAGTCCCTAAGACTAGGTGCCATCACGATACTCAACGGAGGGAAATTTAGGTCGTAACATGTTGGCATCAGAGCTCTAGGTTCATAGGTGCTACGAGTCATAAGAGAGTTTGGTAGAGTCTTTCGGATCGGTACGAAGACGTCTGTACCTATCTTCGAGAGGCTACGGAACTATCATGAAAATTTCACTTCCTTCATTCCTATCGTGTGAGTTCATTGATCTTGAAGTTTAAATTTATCGTTCCATCCTCTCACCGATGGTGAGGACACGAGCGATGGTTCCGAATGATGCTACCCCGAAGCAAATGTCACAACAGTCAGAGACAGAGGCCAACGAGCAGCACGTGCCGCAGTTAAGATGCCTACCAAAGTTAGCTGTTGAGGGGTCTCTAGTAGTCCTAGTTAGGGCACAGGTACTGGGGTTGCCTATTGCTACCCCAGACTTCAGAAGACCCTTCTATCTTTCAATGGATTGGTGGCAGGTAATGCCCAGGGTTTTCTGGAGGAGTGTTACCATATTCTTCGTACTTCAGGTATTGTGAAGACGAGTGAGATTGCTTTTGTCACGTCTCAGGTCCAGAGTAGTAGATTGATTAGTGGTGGCGGCATATGAGTTGGGGTAGCCTGGCCGAGTTCGCTTTACTAGCATGGATTCAGTTTTCGGAGATGTTTTGAGGGAAGTTGCACCTTAGTTCCGTCGGGATGTACAACGCACGGAGTTTGAGCAGTTGCGTCAGGGTGCTATGTCACCATTGGAGTACGCCGTCAGATTCAGTGAGTTGGACAGATATACACCTCACTTGGTTGCTTCAGTTAGGATGCGAGTCCGTAGATTCATTGAGAGACTCAGGCACGGTATAGAATCTTGGGTCAACCAGTTCAGTTGCATTACGAGCTTCGCATGAGAGCGTTTCAGATACTCATGGGTCTCAGAGGATCCGTATCGTATGTATTCCACATCCACATCGCCAGAGAGATAGTTTTCAGTGTGGAGATGTTTTCCACAGGGTGAGAGATTGTTCCAAGATTCAGGTGGGAGAGTTATAGCAGGGTGTTCAGGTGGATAGAAGGCGCCTAAGAGGGGGATGCCCGACCCGTTGATGTGTTGCATATAGTAATCTAGAGGCCGTCGTGTCAAATATCATCACCCATGTATGGCTTGATGTTCTAAAGTGGGGTACCATTGTATTTCACTATAGTCCTATTGGTCAGGACGAGTTCCCATTATTTGTTGTCTCATTTATGAGTGAGTTTGATGTATTGCACAAAAATACACTCTATTTTTGTGCTTGCTCCTGTTGGGAGATTCTATGAGTAGTAGCAGTGTCTATCATTGTTTTGTTGATCCTTGCTAGTGGTGAAACTAGAAGTGAGTCCATGTCGTCCTTCGTGGTAAACTTTATGTGATTCTCCTGAGTATTTTGTTTTCGAGCTGTGATTTGATACTCCATTGAGATGTGAGTAAGTGAGCGCTATGATTTTGTTAGCCGAGACGAATTAGCGAGAGATCTCTATTGGTATGATATATATTCGACATTTGTCGTAGAGTTGAAGGCGAGACCCTCGTGATTCTTTGTGATTTGATATGTTTGGACCGGGCTGAGTACCGCGGTGGAATTTTTATCAGGAGGGCATCCGTGTGATTTGTTCATATGCTTTGCTTCTTTCTTGTTATATTGCTTTTGGTAAATCAGTATCGATAGAGAGTTATGCCTATGGGCTTGTTTAATAGTACCTTTATATATGCTTCTATCTTTCCTACTCAACCATTTCGTTATGTGCTTCTTTAGTTGAGTTTGCGGGATGTGTGCCCGGTGGTGTTAGTTGTGACTTGGTGATTCGGGTGTCTACTGATGAGGTCTTCGTGTTTATTGCATCATTATCGGTATTATGGGATTTGGAAACAGAGAGTTCTTCCATATATGGGACTGATTGCCTATGTTGAGTTGATTTCCGGCAGTTATGGTGATCAAAAGTGCTATTGAGCCTATGTGTGATGTGCTATGTTGTGTGGCCGTGCCTTATGGGCGTAGACCTGAGTTGATGCAGCTGGTTAAGGCTTATGACGGACATGGATTTAGAATCGGGTCTTTTGGAAATGAGTAGAAGGTGAGGAATTGAGGTATGAGGCTTATCAATGATAATGAGAAGGATATATGGAAGTTGTGACGGTGTCATCAGGCTTATGTAGGTTGGGGTGACGTGGGATCACCCGCGGGTGTGTGTTAGAAATGCGCAATCAGTGATTTGATTAGTTCAAAGTGAATCTTAGCACGTTCGAGGATGAACTTTTGTTTAAGAGGGGGAGATTGTGATAACCCAAAAGGACCATCCCGTATATTCTATCTAATTCTGTGTTCCGAGGTCGTGAAAACCTCATCTTATCTCACCTCGATTTGCGTGAACAACCCCAGCGTGTAGCCTGGAAGCTTTTATGTGAAAAAAACTGATAAAAATGATAATTTTGTATTAGAAATTTGAATAAAGTTGACTTCAATCAACCTTTTTGGTAAACGGGTCCGGACCAGTGATTTGGTGGTCCCGGAGGGTCCGTAGGAAAATATGGGACTTGGGCGTATGCCCGAAATCGAATTCCGAGGTCCCAAGTCTGAGAAATGAATTTTTAAAGAAAATTGTTTTCTAAAAAATAAAAAGGTTTTTGAAAATGAAATTTGAGGTGAAACCTGTGATATCGGGCCTGTATTATGGTTCCGAAGCCCGGTATAGGTTCGATATGATTTATATGTGTTATCTGTGAAATTTGGTAAGAAACAGACTTAGTTTGACGTGATTCGGACCTCAAATGCAAAACTTAATGTTTATAGAAGTTTGAAGAATTTTCATGGATTTTTAGTTTAATTCATCGTGTTAGTGTTGTTTTATGTGGTTTGAAACCTCGAGCGAGTCTGTGTTAGGTTATATGTCTTGTGTGTGTGGTTGGACAGGGTCCCGGGGGCCCCGGGTACGTTTAGGATGCTCATCGGGTGTTATTAGCACTTGGGAGACAGCTGAACCATTGCTGGTTCTAGTGTCTCGCACCTGCGATGGACCTTCCGCAGGTGCGACGAGGAGCTTGCAGGTGCAGACTTAGCCCAATCCCCCAATCCACCCAGGTGTGGTGTGTTTTCCGCAGATGCGGAGCCGCGAGTGTGGCCATTTGACCGCAGGTGCGACCCTCGGCTTTTTAGTGGGTTTTCGCACCTGCGATGGTATTTCCGCAGGTGCGGGACCGCAGGTGCGGTCCTAGGGGCGCAGGTGCGGAATTGCTGTGCAATTATATCAGATTTGAGGGTTTATGTTATTTTCACCATTTTTGAATTGGGGAGCTCGGGAGAGGCTTTGGAGGCTTTTGCACCTGGGTAACTTGGGTAAGTGATTTCCATCCATTATAGATCAATTTCCATGATTCCAATCTTAAATCCAACCTTTAATTTCGAAAACTTTGGGTAGAAAATGGGAAAATAGGGTGAAATTTATAGACCAAATTATTTAGTTTTGATTGGGGTTTTGACCTCCGATTTGAGTGATTTTCATATGTTTAGACTCGTGAGTGAATGGGTGTCCGGAAAATATAATTTTTACCTGATTTCGAGACGTGGGCCCGGTGAACTATTTGGGAGAATTTCCTAATTTCGCATATTAGCTTCGGACTTATTAATTATTTTGTTTCCTTGTGATGATATTTACTCTATGTAATCGAATTGTCTAGATTTGGGCCACCCGGAGTTGGGTACTCGTGGCAAGAGCGTGGTATTGAGTTGATTAGGGCAGTCAAGGTAAGTATCTTGCCTAACCTTGTGTGGGGGAACTACCCCTTAGGATTGAGTCTTCTATGTTGATAGTATTCCGCGTACGCGAGGTGACGAGTGTGTACTCGAACTTATTTGCAAATAGATTGCCCCTTAGGGATTTTTGTGTCCTTAGGTTCCCCGTATATGAATTGAACCTTTTATATCTGAATTCTNTGCTATATTTGTCTTGTCTTCCCCTTGTTATGATGTTCTCTCTTTGTGCTTGGCATTCCTCTCAGTGGCTACTTCTTATGAGCGAGTTGTTACCACTTTTGTGATTTAAGTCTTTGTATTGATTTGCTCATCGCACTTTGTATTCGGCATTGTTTACTTTCGCCGGTTGTGGCAATATATGTTGTTTATGTCGCATTCTGGTTGTTTTCCTCGGTGGCTGTATTGCATATTTAAATTGTGACTACGGACAGAGATCTGGGAGCTTTCCCCCTGTACTGCATCACATACTTAAATTGGGACTACGGATAGAGATTCGGGAGCTCCCCCCTGTACTGCATCACATATTTAAATTGGGACTACAGACAGAGATCCGGGAGATTTCCCCCTATACTGCATCACATGTTTAAATTTGGACTATGGACAGAGATCCGGGAGCTTTCCCCCTGCGCTGCATCGCATATTTAAATTGGGACTACGGTCAGAGATCCGAGAGCTTTCCCCCTGTACTGCATTGCATGAAAAATTCTGAGTGGCGGACTGTGTTCCGGTAGCATTATGATTGAGGAGATTTGGATCGAAAGAGATAAATAAATATATTGAAAAATATAGCTGAAAAGCAATTATCTTCAGAAAAAGTTATGTCTAAAGGACTTCTTTTTCGAAAGTATATTTGAAAAGCATTTGTCTTGCACAATATTTTGCTGATATTTGAAATAGCATTACTTGGGAAAATATATTTTGAACATCACGTATTTTGATGATATTTGAAAGAGCAGTACGTGGGAAAATATATTTTTAACATCACGTATTTTGATGATATTTGAAAGAGCAATATTTGGGAAAGTATATTTGAACACCACGTAGTTGAAGAGACTATGTTTTAAAGATTTCTCTTTATAAAAACATATAAATATACATTCATAGAAAGTATAGTTCAAAGAAGAAATCTCTCTATTCCGAAATGATTATATCTTTAATGTTTTCAAAATGAACTCACAATTTGAAAGTTTCCACACGAGGGTTGACCAGTTTTATTGAGTTATTGGCTAAGGCCTGACGTGAATAAATTGATGCAGTGTTGAGTTGCTTGTGTTTTGTTGGGTTGTAATTCCCGCCAGTTGGATTGCATCCTTTCCATTCTCTTTGCACGTTTCTATTATGCTATTCGTTTGTCGTGATTATTGAATTGTCTTCCGTATTATTTGATCGTATAGTTAATTACATTGAGTAATCTTTAAATAGATATTTTGGTTCGGTCATTTATACATCTACGCCTTTTACTTATTAGACCAGTTGTGTCTTGACTAGTCCTCGTCACTACTTCACCGAGGTTAGTCTTGATACTTACTGGGCACCGCTATGGTGTGCTCATACTACACTTCTGCACATTTTTGTGTGCAGCTTTAGGTTATTGTTGTCGGTAGCTGCACAGATCCTTGCTGAGGAGACTCAAGGTAACCTGCTGCTATTTTATTTCTATTCAACTGTAGTTATTTATTCCTAGACAGTTGTGCGTAGATTTGATAGAAAGATTTCGTAGAGCTTATGACTTGTATTTACCGGGTTTTGGGAAATTGTAAACTTTGTCAAGAATTCTATTTCGATTTTTTTTTTTTGAAAAAATTCCCTTATTATTGTTATTGTTCAGTTTAAATGTTAGGCTTACCTAGTCTCTAAGACTAGGTACCATCACGATACCCAACAGAGGAAAATTTGGGTCGTGACAAAGTTAATGTTGTGGGTAATTGCAACTTCAATGCAATGGGTTAGAAACACCCCGATTTTTCATGGAGTTCACTTGGGGGTACATCAAATTCATGGCAACAAAAAATATCCAGATTTCAAGGATCTTCTTCTTTTGTGAATTAATCGAGGCCGTAGTTTTATCCTCAACAACGAATTCAGTCTGTGTTAGAAGATCTGATGAAGTCATTCATTGTCAAGACTTATAAGAGATTAGATGCTCATGCGGAAACTATCAAAGAACTTGGGAAAGGTTCGCGTAACTTGGAGAGACAAGTGGGACAAATTGCAAATATATTATCTGAGAGAATCCTAGGTACTCTGCCAGCTAATACTGAAAAGAATCCAAAGAAACAGTAAATGATGTTACCTTGAGAAGCGGACAAGTATTGAAGGATCCCACTCCAATTCAAAAAGAAGTTGCGCCTGAAAAAACAAAGTGGGAAGGAGCTGTAAATTGAACATGAGAAAAAGACTGAGAAGAAGAAATGGAAGAAGGGAGCTGAGAAAAAGAAGAAGGAGGAAACTTCAAGAAGGGAGGAATTTGATGATGTGAGCAAGCACATGCCTGCTCTACTTTTCCCCCAAAATCTCTATAGAGAAAAGATGGACAAGCAGTTTGAGAGGTTCCTAGATATGCTGAGACAGGTTAATGTAAATCTGCCATTCACGGAAGTTCTCTCACAAATGTCAGCTTATGCTAAGTTCTTGAAGGAGATCCTGACAAAGAAGAGAAAGATAGAAGAGACATAGGTAGTGAAGCTCACAGAGCATTGCAGTGCAATATTGAAAAATAAACTCCCACAAACGTGTGGAGATCCAGAGAGTTTTACTATACCTTGCTCTTTAGGCTCTATTAATTTTGATAAATCTTTATGTGATTCTGGGGCCTCAATTGATTTAATGCCATTGTCCATTTATAGGAAACTGGAGAAGGAGATTGGAGAGATAAGGTCAGTGCCAACATCTTTGCAGCTGGTAGACAAAATGACTATAAAACCTAAGGGGATAGAAGAAGATGTTTTGGTGCGGGTGGATAAGTTAATATTTCCTTTAAATTTCGTAGAGGTGAATATAGAGTAGAACAAGGAAGTCCCCCTCGTCATAGGAAGACTATTTTTAGCAACATGTAGAGCTATACTGGATATACATGATAGGAAAATCATGCTTAGAGTGGGTGAGAAGACCGTAACTTTTGAGATCAATGTAGAGACAAGGGTGAAAAAGGAGAAGCCCACTGCGAGTGTGGAGCGGATGGTGAAGGGTGTGAAAGAGAAGGTTGTTGTTAGTGAAAAAGATAAGTGTGGGGTGTACCCAAATAAGGCTAAGAAAAAGTTTTTTGTGTGGATGTGTGCACTAAGTCGGGTGCGTGAAAAGGAGTCCGACTTTGTTTCAGACCCCGACTACAAATTCAGGGAAGTTTCCTCTACCTTATGCTTTTAAATTATGTGTCATGAGGACATGTTACAACTTAAAGTGTGGAGTGGGGGATAATTGTATGTTGTATGTATATTAGTCTTAGTTTTTGCTTCAATTAGCTGATTATTTTTTGCTTTTGTTAGTTTCAGCAGTAGAAAAAAAATTGAAAAAAAAAACATTAAAATTTTAAAATTTTGAAGTTTTCCCGACGACGGATATCATTCGACGGGCTTCTTGAGGGAATTAAGTCGAAAGAAAAAGACAAAAAAGATTTTCTTATTGTAATTAGTTTATTAATTCCCCCTTGGTTTTTCTTTGTGTCGCATTTCTTTTCCAAGGGTTTTGTTTGAACCAGGTGTAGTTAGTTTTTATTTTTGTTTGGAATAGAGAACCTTGTGCTATGATTTGAATTGAAAGAAGTATTTCTTGAATTTGTTATGCCTTGAGAATAGTAAGTGTGTTAGTTGTGACGCTTAGGCTCTATTTTTTACTCTTGTGTAAGTACCTTAAATTGTATGATTTTAACGTTGCTTAACTGCTTTGCCTAGAGTGTATTGATAGTCACATCTTAAGTGAGTTATGTGCCATGTGGATGTGAGGTTTTATATTATTCTGTGCATTGCATTTGATTTCTAGAACTTGCCCATGTGTTTGCAAAGCGAAATAGTAGTTTAGTAAGTCTTGGAAGTGATATAGGTGTTTCTTTGTTGAGAAAGATATATGTGTTGTACCCACATAATTGTTATGTATCTTAGTTAACCCGTTTGAGCCTATAATCCTTTTTCTTTGGTAACCAGATTACAAGCCGTACCCAATTGTATGAATTGACAATTTATTTGAACCATTTGGCTCTCGTGAGCACTTGAAATTGTATGAACTTTGTAAAAGTTGAAGTGTGGGGTGGTTGGGTTGGCTTTTGAGTGGAACTATTGAAATAAGGAGAAAGGTGCATTCTTTTGAAAAAGTAAGAGCCACTTGAATTGAAAAAGAAAGAAAGAAATGCTTATTGTCGTGAAAAATATTCATTGATAGTTGTGACTCTTGATGTAAATGTGCTCAAGTAATTTGGGAGTTAATGTATATTGATGTGAAGGTGGAGTTATGGTTTGATATAAGTGTGGGGTTTCAACTGTTAAATTGTATGTATTTAAGTTCTTAGGAAGTTGTAGTCACTCTTATATCTAAATTTATCCTATCCGTCCCGCAACATACATTACAACCAATTAAAAGTCCTACTTGATTCTTGACTGAATGAGCTTAATTAGTAGAGTATTACACTACGGGCAAGCCTATGGTTCATCTTTTGTGGCATATGAATATTTTTTCTGAGAGTGAGCAAATTCTTTCTATCTTGAATTCTTAATTGTTACTCCCTCCGTGCCAATTTATGTGAATCCATTTCCTTTTTGGCCCGTTCCAAAAAGAATTACCCCTTTCTAAATTTGGAAATAATTTACCTTAAAATTACCATTGTACCCTTAATGAGAAGCTTTTATAACCACACAAATACTCTGGGCCCCTTTTTGACTTGTTTAGGACAACAAAATTTAAAAGTCTTCATTTTTTCTTAAACTCCGTGCCCAGTCAAACATGTTCACATAAATTGGAACATAGGGAGTATTAAATTCTATGGTGTGTGGAACTACTCTCTTTTGTTGTGTGAGAGAACATGATTCATAAAGGAAAGATAATGTTGTTGATCTCTGTGTTAGAGTAAGTGAGTGAGTTGTGAATAGTGCATGGTACTTGGGAGTCAATTCTTGAGGTGAAGATGTTACACTATTATGCTTAGTCTATTTTAAATATTCCTGGTGTAATGGGTTAGGAGAGTTGCTTAGTAAGGTTGTGCCTATAGAAAGTGTGGTTTGATAAGAGCAATTGTTTGAGTGTGGGTGTTGATGAGAGACTATAATCTCATGTTTTAGTCGACTATTACATTCCAATTCACTGCACTTTAGTTGAGTTTGAGCTTTAATCACTAGTGTTTTGCACTAATTGTTTGTTTTATGCCTTGTAGGAGTGATTCCGAGCTATGTAGATGTTATAGATTGAATTCAAGTGGCTTGGAGCTTTGAAGTATGAGTAAAAGCCCAAGGAATTAAGCCGGGATTGTGTTTACGATTCAACGGATGATAATTTATAATGAACGAAGAATCGAGCAGGCATACTGCGCACTGTCTAGTAAAATACACATAACTCTTCGCTTAGAACTCCGTTTAGGTTGCACAATATATTATTGGAAAGCTAATTAAAAGGGCTACAACTTTCACTCTTATGTTGTTTAAAATTCCCAACAGAACAGGGTAAAAAGTGTGTGTCTGCGCACTGACTGCCCATATGGGTCATAATAGTGTGAAAAGTGCGCAACCAAGTACATGAGCACACTTCTAGGTGCGGGGCCGCGCACGTCCTGTCCGGGAAAAGTGTCCTTTTCCCGTAGGAGAATGTGTATGCGTTTGGGTCTGACCTCACTTGGTACATGAAAAACGGCATTTTTGGAACTTTTGACACATTAAGACCTAAGGAGGCTAAAGAGAAGGTGGAGAAGCCAAAGCACAAGGAATTAATCATTCAATCCTCACTCAAGACAAGAATTTAGATCGTTTTATGCTTTTCTTTATATTTGTGATGAGTTACTCCATATACATGAAGTAGTTCTCTTTAGGGTTTGATGGATTTGGTGAATTGATATTTATTTGTGGATATTAACTCTAGTGATATGTATTGAAGCGTTTTGGATGATTTAATTGTTGCATCTATATTCACTTGTTCATGTAATCGAGAGAGGCATAACTTGTGATATCCTTGCATTATATTTTGTTGGTTGAAGTCATTAATTCTTTTTAGTCATCAAAAGAGGTTAGTTGAATTGTTGATTAAACCTAGTTAGGAGGATAATCGAGAGACATTCTTTTAAAGACCAATTCACTACGAATTCGTGCATACCTTCACCGATCTTAAATTAGTTCATCTTGTGAGATTGAGACTTAATCGAGAGAGGAGTTTCTACTTAACAGTTGAATCAATAATCAAGTAAATTCGAGAGACTCAGTTGAACATTAGAAGTGAATTATCTAGAGTTAGATCCCCAAACATTTATCTCGCACGTATCCTATCGACCCTATTTTCTCTCAATTGATATCCTTCTTTACTTATTGCATGCGTTGTTTGTCACTAGTCAATAGTTTAGACTCTTAGTTAATTTTAGTTTAAATCACATAATTCTCAACTGTTGATCATCTTGGATAGCTCCAATACCTGTGGATACGATATTATATTTTACTATATTCGACTACCGAACATGTTTAAGTGAGTGTTTTGCGCCACATGGCACGTGTTCCGAGGACAAACCAAGGAATAAACCATAAAATTAGGGGTTGTGGTAATAAAAGGGAAAAGGGAAGTTGAAGGTTGGAAATAAACCCTATTTAGTCTAATGCAACGGGCAGGTAACAACTTAAAACAGAGTGGTACAAAATAGAGTGAAAGGAGGAGTGTCCTCGAAAATAAAGAATAATAATAATTTATTATGGTAATTATAACCAGCCTTTTTAGAATCACATAAGAACTTCCGTGTGTGTTATCTATAAAAAGTTCCTTTCATTAGCGAAAAAGAATCAGCCTTTTTCTTATTTTATAAGGAATAAGATTTTATGTTACATATAGTAGTATATTTGAATTAAAATACTTGAAGCACGTAGCAAAGCTATTTGGTCCATTCTCATGCATGGCAATGTAAGGTTTCAGAGAAAGGTGAGAATTTTCTTTGGCCATTTACATAAAAGTTGAGTTTTGGCTCAATAAACATTATAATTACAAGCTATGTATATAATAAAATAATATACTGTGAAACTTTATATTATAATAATAGTGAGTTCATAAGATTTTCAAAATAATGGTTTAAAATATAGAGAAGAAAATTAAATGATAGAAAACTAGACAAATCGACATGACCCGTTGGAACTCTTAATGGATGTAAAATAAAGAAGAAAATTAAAAAACATATGCGTTTGATAGATCGACATTATCTGTTTATTAGAACAAATTTGTTTGGGCTAATCCTCGTCGTTCATCCTATATATAGCATTTCATAATTAAAAAACTATCTGATTTAACTTTTTAAAATGACTCACATTATAAATATCCATGGTGGAAGATATGTAATGATATTACTGCATTTGTTATAGCTTTTCTAATATAATCTTTATCCGCAATATTTTTCTCGTATTACTTTCTTTTGCACGGGAATAGAACTCTCACCAATAAGTTAAAAGTTTAGTACCCAACTGATAGTAGGCTATATAGACGCTATTTACAGTCTTGATGAACAATACTTTGGTGTTGTTTTAAGTGCAAAAATGACAACAAAATGCTTTAAATAGTATTTTTATGCTTTGCAGAAAATAATCCACGTACGGAAGATACTTAGGAGCGATTTGGAGTCAATCGCGAAAATATAAGGCCAATAAAAAAGAACCCAAGTGAAAAGAAGTAAAAAAAGGGCGAAGGATGGCTGGACTGAAGATCACCGCGACCGCGGTGGACCAAACAACACGAGGCAAAAAGTACGCAAATCACCGCGGTCGCGCCGCATTCTGCCGCGGCCGCGGTCGAGTCCTGGAACGCCCAGAAAATTCAAGGACCTAAGTGTAAAAATGGGAGAAATTAGCCTAGCCCTATTTAAAACCCTATAAACTCGTCCAAGAAGAGTTAAGCTTGTTTTTAGACTGATTTTGGAGGCAAGAACAAGTGTGAGAAGACCATGCTACAATTAGAGTTTTTCTATTCTCCATCTTTTGTCATTATTTTGGGAATTATGAATTATTTTATGCTTTCTTTGTGTTTTAGCATGAGTAGCTAAACAATCCGTCTAGGGTTAATGGAACCAATTGTTAGATGAAGTTTTGACTCAATATTGTTATAATCGATCCAGGTTTAATCTGAGATTGTTCAACTATGATTTGTATGATGATTAATTGAATTGGCCCTTGATTAATCGTGTCTAATTGCTTGGTGTTGCTTGAGAAAGAATACCAGGTTAGTTTTTGTTGAATAACACCACTTTTGGGTAATTGAATAGATTCATTACTTGAAATTAAAAGTGGGGTTAGAGATAATGAATCTTTGTTGGGATAAATTAGAGCTGCATAAATTATCACCTAGAGTAGTTCGAGAGAATGCTCTAGTAAATTATTATAGTTGATCGAGAGATAATTGCAATAACCTATAGCTCATATCCTCATAGAGTAACACGGTGAGAGTATAGCAAAAGAGTCAGAATTAGTCTAGCAATTGGGGAAATCACTGCCCTAGATCTTTCTACCATTGATTTATCTTTAATATTAAATATTGTTAATTTTAATATCAGCCCCTTTAGTTAATAAATCCAAATAATTATTTATAAAAATACTACACCCGGAAAAGTGTCTGAGCTTACATTAGCATCACTGAGAGGTGTAATAGGTAGGTTAGTTCTCTGAGGATTCGACTCTGGACTTTAAACCGAATTATATTTGCAACGACCGCTTTGTCTTTTATAAGGCATAGTTGGGTGTGATCAATTTTTGTACTGTTGTCGGGGAGCTAACACTGGTATTTGTTACAAATTAGAAGTAACGCTAGAATCATTAGTTTAGCTTAATTTTCAATGGTGTTAAATAATTTTTCATTGAAATTCTCACGTTTGACTCTTGTGTGATGCAGGTGTATTCCTAGAAACTCTTCGAGGACATGTGAACTTCTTGAAGGACTCCCAGACCCCGAGAAAATATTCCGGGCATTAAACCGTGCTAACAAGAAGGTCAAACACTTACCGCAACTTGAAATGGAACACGTGGATAACGTCAACGCAAACAACTGGGTACCTCTTGTACCAAACGATGGAGTGGTGGCACCTCTTGTGCCAGAAGATGCACTCTATGATTGGGCACAACCAACATCTGATAACCTGGCCACCGCTATTGTTATACCCCAAATACAAGCGGAGACATTCTAGATCACCAACAATATGATGCATCTTCTGCAGAATAAGGGATTGTTCTCCGGGTCACACATTGAAGATCCTCAACAACACCTGAAATTTTTTTTGTCGATTTGTGTGACCCAAAGGCAGCCAAATGTGACCCCGAAGCCATCAAGCTGCTACTGTTCCCTTTCTCAGTGACTGGGGAAGCTCATATTTGGCTAAATTCACTCCCAATAAACTCCATTGGCACGTGGGAGGAATTAGTCAAGCAGTTCCTGAATACGTTCTACCCTCCCAACAAGACTGCAAGACAGATTGATGAAATATTGCAGTACAAGCAGAAGCCCATTGAGACCCTGCAGGAAACTTGGGAAAGATTCAAAGGGATGCTAGTTAAGTGTCCACACCATGGTATTCCAGACCAGATACTCGACCAGAGATTTTACATGGAGCTAGCGGACAATTTGAAAGCAAATGTGGATGCTTCGGCTAGGGGTGCTTTTCTGAGCAAGACATTTACTGAGTGCAAAGTCCTTCTTGACAAGATGGCTCATAATTCAGGATGGATAATGAGAGGTACAACCCTGACACCAATAGTGCATTCAGTTCCTCTTTACCAAAATAATTCACATGCAGGGAACATAGCCACACTCATGACTCAGATGAGTATACTGATGAACAAGATTGACGAGATGGCTACAAAGCAATTGCATATCATTGATACAACAAATAGAGGACTGTGTACCTCTTGCATTAATCAATCTTATGTGTGTTCATGGAGTGGAGAAGGTGACAACCAGGGTCCTAGAGAAGATATGAATTATGTTAAAAATTTTGGGGGTCAGAGGCAAGGAGGAAAACAATGGGGGACATCACCCAACCAGCAGTACTGACCTAACATACCACAACCTGGAGGTGTACGACAACAAGGCCAAGTGGTTCCATATCAAATACAACAGGGCTATCAGCAGCAACACTAGCAACAACTGACATACCAACCACCTTATCAATAGCAAGATAGCAACATGGTGGAGATCAAGGGTATGCTGGAGCAACTCATTGGCACAAATGGTAAGATGCAGGAAAAGTTGGCAGCACACGATTCAGCAATCAAAGGGATTGAAACTCAATTGGGGCAGCTGTCCATGGCCTTAAATAACCGCCCCCAGGGAGCATTGCCGACCGGCACAAAGATCAGCCCAAAGGAGAAAAACCCAAATCAGTTGTTGGCAGTCAGTCTCCGGAATGAGAGAGATTTAGACAGGGAGCAAGAGGTTGCTCAACCCAGAAGAGAGACTATGCCAGCCACTCTAGTTCTAGTCGAGATAGATGAATCGGCAGAACTCACTGAAGTGGTGGTTAAACAAGCCCAGGTTGAAAAGGGTAAAGCCAAAGAAAGTGAACAAGTTGCAGAACAAGTGACTCCTCTTGTGCCACAAAATTCAAATAAAGAACAATCATCAAGAAGTGGACAAAAAGTGATGCCTGCACCATTCCCTCAGAGATTGGCAAAACAAAAGAAAGAGAATCAATATAGGAAATTTATGGAGATGCTTCGTCAGATTCAATCGAATATTCCTTTGATGGATGCCTTGAGGGAAATGCCAGGCTATGCAAAGATGATGAAAGACCTGATGTCACGGAAATTTAATTTTCAGGACCTGTCCACAGTGACTCTGACACAGACATGTTGTGCGGTAGTGACTAGACCCATGGCTCAAAAGATGTCTGATCTAGGTAGTTTCACCATTCTGTGCACCATTGGAAGTTATGATTTTGCAAAAGCACTGTGTGACTTAGGAGCCAGCATAAACTTGATGCCTTTTGAAATCTACACAAAGTTGGGCATTGGCAGAACTAGACCGACTTCTATGCTGTTGCAAGTGGCTGACCGCACAGTTAAAAGACCGACATGGATTCTTGATGATGTGCTGGTGCAAGTGGGGAAGTTTATATTCCCTACCGACTTTGTCATTCTGGACTGCTAAGTAGACGAGGAGATTCCCATCATTTTGGGAAGGCCATTTTTAGCCACTGAGAGAGAACTAATTGATTGTGAGACTGGTGAATTAAAAATGAGGTTGAACGATGAAGAAGTGACATTCAACGTCCAAAAATCCATGAGGAGACCTAGTGAATATGCAAATTTCTCCCTAGTGGAGGCGCTGGATGTGATCCTACATGATGAAGATGAGACCCTTAATGCCAAAGATCTATTGGGAGCATGTTTGACAAATTTAGAGGAAGTGGATGGCGAAGGGTTGGCAGAGTGGGTTATGGCTCTCGAAGGACAAGGATTTTGGAAGAGGGAACCCCGATTTGAGCCCCTCTATGTAGAAGAAAGAGCCTCGCCACCTGCAAAACCATTAGTTGAGACACCACCACAACTGGAGTTGAAGCCACTTCCAGCCCACCTTAGGTATGCATTCTTGGGTCCCAACTCTACTTTACCTATTATCATATCATCTAGTTTGCTAGTTGTGCAGGTTGAACAATAAAAGTGTTGCAAGAATGCAAAACTGCCATTGGTTGGACCATGGAAGACATAAAAGATATCAGCCCGGCCTTCTGCATGCACAAGATTTTTATGGAAGAAGGTACAACCCTTCCAGGGAACATCAACGAAGGCTGAACCCGAACATGAAAGAGGTAGTGAAAAAGGAGGTGATTAAGTGGCTGGACGCGGGCATCATATTTCCCATCTCTGAAAGCAATTGGGTGAGCCCCGTCCAGTGTGTACCAAAAAAGGGCGGAATGACTGTTGAACAAAATGAGAATAAAAAGTTGATCTCAACTCGTACAGTCACCAGGTGGCGGATCTACACGGATTATAGGAAACTAAACGCAGCTACCCGAAAGGACCATTTCCCCTTGCCATTCATTGACCAGATGTTGGACAGATTATCTAGGCAATCCCACTTTTGTTTCTTGGACGGATTCTCGGGGTACAATCAAATCTTAATAGCCCCGGAAGATAGAGATAAAACGTCCTTTACATGTTCGTATGGAATCTTTGTCTTTCGGAGAATGCCCTTTGGGATTTGCAATGCACCGGCCACATTCCAACGGTGTATGTTAGCCATCTTTACTAACATGGTCAAAGACATTATGGAGGTGTTTATGGATGATTTCTCTGTGGTAGGGATTCATTCAAAGATTGTCTCCATAACCTCAAAAGGGTGCTCAAACAATGTGTGGAACCAAATCTGGTGCTGAAATGGGGGAAGTGACATTTTATGGCACAAGAAGGAATAGTGTTGGGACATAGAGTGTCCAAAAAGGGGATTGAAGTAGACTATGCAAAAGTTGACGTGATTGAGAAGCTACCACCACCTACTTCGGTGAAAGAAGTGAGGAGTTTCCTTGGGCATGCCGGATTCTATAGGCGTTTCATCAAGGATTTTTCAAAAATTGCTAACCCTTTATGTAAGCTTCTTGAAAAGGACCAGCACTTTGTGTTTTCTGATGTTTGCATATTCGCATTCGAGGAGCTGAAAAAGAGACTGGTGACCGCACCCATCATTGTTGAACCCGACTGGGAGAAACCATTTGAACTGATGTGCGATGCCAGTGATTATGTAATAGGAGCGGTCTTGGGGCAGCGCAGGGAGAAAATTATGCACCCCATCTACTATGCAAACATGACGCTAAGTGGTGCACAGTTGAACTACACGGTCAATGAAAAGGAAATGCTCGCTGTAGTGTTTGCCTTCGACAAATTCAGGTCATATTTGATTGGCTCAAAAGTTATTGTTTATACTGACCATGCCGTCATTAGGTACTTGATTGCAAAGACTGAGTCAAAGCCCCGCCTGATTCGTAGGGTTCTGTTGCTACAAGAGTTTGACCTAGAAATTTGTGGCCGGAAGGGGACAGACAACCAAGTGGCAGACCACCTCTCAAGGTTGGAAGGGGCAGAAAAGAGAACAGAGGTTGGAGATATCATCGAGACCTTCCCGGATGAGCAATTACTAGCAATGACAATGGAGGAGGCACCATGGTATGCTGATATTGCGAACTACTTGGCATGTGGTATAGTACCACATGATTTCTCCTCGAGTAAAAAGAAAATGTTTTTTCGGGATTGTCGTGATTATTATTGGGATGAAACTTTATTGTTCAAAATATGTGTTGATAATATGATCCGGTGGTGTATCCCCGAGAAAGATCAACCATTTGTTTTGCAGTCCTGTCAAGCTTCGCCATATGGGGGACACTTTGGAGGAGTCCGAACAGCAACTGGCCTACATTGTTCAAGGATGCTCATGCCTGGGTAAAAAGCTGCGGTGAATGTCAAAAGACGGGAAACATATCCCGTCGTCATGAGATGCCAATGACCACAATCCAAGAGGTGGAAGTATTTGACATGTGGGGAATCGACTTCATAGGACCATTTGTCAGCTCTTACGGTAACACGTATATACTGGTAGCCGTTGACTATGTCTCGAAGTGGGTCGAAGCAGTTGCTCTCCCAACCAATGATGCAAAGGGGGTGACCAATTTCCTAAAGAAAAACATCTTCACCAGTTTTTACACCCCCCCCCCCGGGCCATAATCAGCGATGGTGGATCTCACCTCTGCAATAGAGCGTTTGCACACTTGTTGGATAAGTATGGAGTTTGCCACAAGGTAGCCTCACCATACCACCCACAAACAAGCGGGCAGGTTGAAGTGTCCAACAGGGAAATCAAAAGTGTTCTCTCAAAAACAGTGAATGCAACAAGAACGGATTGGGCCATGAAGTTGGATGATGCATTGTGGGCATATCGCACAGCCTTCAAAACTCCAATTGGTATGTCACCTTACAAGTTGGTGTTTGGTAAGGCATGACATTTTCCGGTTGAGCTCGAACATAAAGCACTGTGGGCACGGAGGCAGTTGAACTTGGACATGGAAACAACTGGCACCAACAGATTTAATGGGCTGCACGAGCTCGAGGAATTCCGGTTCCACGCATTCGAGAGCGCTCGATTGTATAAAGAAAGGATGAAATTGATGCATGAGAAGCACATCATGGATCGAAACTTCAAACCCACTAATTAGTGCTACTATACAACTCAAGATTGAGATTATTCTTAGGTAAGTTGAAGTCCCGATGGTCAGGGCCGTTCAAAGAAGTGCAAATGTTCCCAAGTGGAGCTGTAGAGATCGAATCAGAAGATGGGACGAACAAATTCATAGTGAATGGAGAGAGGTTGAAACTGTACCTTGGTATGAGTGAAGAAAAAGGGAAAAATGTGGTGATAACTATGCAGGATCCCCAATACAAAAATGAGGAGTGATGGCAAGAGTATGCGTCGTTCCGCGACGTTAAATCAAGCGCTTTATGGGAGGCAACCCATGATTTTCTGTTGTTTTCTCTTTTGTGTTGTTGTTGTAATTGATGTAGATGTTACTAACCCATTTACTAGTGTACATGCACTATTAGTGCATATTGGGAGAAGACAGGGTCAAGTCACAACTCCGGTAAGGTACAAATGTTGTTAAGAAAAAAAAACCAAAATCAGCCACGGTCGACCACGGCGTTACCGCGGTAGGAAGAAACTGTTCTGGCTTGGCTCACCACGGCCGCGGCGAATCGCGGCATGACCGCGGCAGATCATGGGTTTTCTATTTCCCAATCCCTCCCTTCACCGCGCGCGACCGCGGCGAACCCCATCGCGCCCAGGTAAGTATTAATTTCATTAATTTTTGGATTTTTTTGAATTTTTATTTTTTTTCATTATTATTTCCCAATCCCTCTTAACCTACCCTTATCCCCCTCTATCCCAGGTCTATTCCCCATACCCCAACCCTAACTTAACAAAACCCCTTCCCCTTCCCTCTTCCTCCCCAACGTTCCCCTCCTCCCTTCTCTCATTCTCCTACCCCAAACTCACCACTCTCTTCCCTCATCTCCACTACCCCCAACCACCAGGTTTCTCTCTCTTCCTCTCTTCAAGTAAGTCTACTAACTACCTTCTCTCTTAATTTCTTTTCTTTGTGTTCTTTTATTTTGTATAATGTATATGTTAATGGTAGATCTCCACGATATCTAAGTAAATGCTTTTGTAAATTAACTTAGTGTGACTTGGTGGTAATATTTGGTGGTGTTGGGTGAAAATCATGTTAGTGGGTTGATGTTAATAGAGGATTGTGGTTAACATTGGGGAGGGTTTGTACTACTATGGGCTAACATATGCATTTCAAGATCTATGCACACCATGTGTTTGAAAAATTACCACATTGAGCTAAAAATTAGTAATATGACCATCGTGGTAATATGACTTTCAGGGGCTTTTTAATTTACAACTAGTTATACATGAAATAATAATGTAGAAATTATGTACACAATAAATAAAAATTTTGCAATTGTTGATCACTTATAACCGTGTGTATTGCTGTATAATGATTGATAATGAATAACTTTAATAAGGATTGAGATGGAGTAAGTGCGAAAAGTCATATATAACCCTGCGCTTGCTATTTCTTGGAACAAGATGAAAAACTCATACTAAGGAGGTAGAAAATGGTTTAAATCGAGGAGCTTTTCTACGGTTTGAGGGCATTTTTCACAAATCAATTTTTTTTTTTTTCACTCGCAAAACCAATGAACATTTCATTGTTAGCTTCAGTATGCGAAAAAGGGATATAAATATATCTTGAACAACAGCAAATAGTGTGTCTGTTCTAGAAGACAAAAACCAGAGGCGTTGATATCCTTTCCGTATCAAATATGTCAATTCGTCGACAACTAATTATTACGACAAATTGTTTTTTGGAAAAATTGTTGTGTGTTTCCTTTGTATAAATATCTTATTACTCCGTGAATATATAGGGTTTTCAATAACGATATTGTGCAACCTATATATGATGACCCAAAAGGTCATTCCGTATATTTCTAGTTAATTTTGTGTTCTGAGATCGTGAAAACCTCCTTCTATGTCACATCGATTTGTGTGCGCAGCCCGGGCGTGTAGCCGGGAAGCCTTTATGTGAAAAACTGATAAAAATGATAATTTTATATTATAAATTTGAATAAACTTGACTTCGGTCAACGTTTTTGGTAAACGGACCTGGACACGTGATTTGACGGTCCCGGAGGAACCGTAGGAAAATATGGGACTTGGGCGTATGCACGGAATCAAATTCCGAGGTCCCAAGTCCGAGAAATGAATTTTTAAAAGAAATTGTTTTCTTAAAATAAAAGAGGTTTTTTGAAAATGAAATTATATGTGAAACCTTATGGTATCGGGCCCGTATTATGGTTCCGGAGCCGGCTACAGGTTCCACATAATATTTCTGCCATATCTGTGAAGTTTGGTAAGAAACCGACTTCATTAGATGTGATTCGGACTGTAAATGCAAAATTTAATGTTTAAAGAAGTTTTGAGGAATTTTCTTGATTTTTGGTTTAATTCATCGTTTTAGTGTTGTTTTATGTGGTTTGAAACCTCGAGTGAGTCCTTGTTAGGTTATAAGACTTGTTCGTGCATTTAGATGGGGTCCCGGGGGCCTCAGGTGTGTTTCAGATGGGTGTCGGGTCCATTTTCCTTATTTTTGAACAGCTGAAATTTGCCTTCTAGTTTCCTTCTATGTGATCGCATAGGAGTAGTCGTGATCGCATAGTCTACTTCGCGATCGCACAGCTTGTAGATTTCACTCTATGCGATCGCATACACACGTTCGCAATCGCGGAATTATATTTTCCTCTTCTTCGCGAATCACATCTTCACAATCGCGATCATACAATGCTATTTTGGTAGTGGCCATTTCTTCTTCTATGCGATCGCAATAATTGGCCCGCGATCGCATTGAACAAAAAGACCAAATGTTATCGAAATTGGATAAATTTAGTATGGGTGAACTCGTATCGTAATGGGTAATCGGAATTTGTAAAAATTTGTCGGGTTCCGAGGTGCAGGCCCGGGGGTCGACTTTTGGGTCCATTTTTATAATTTAGTAAATATTGAAACTTTATTAATCGAAATAGTTCCTTATACGTTTATTGTGTATTTTGAAGTTATTTTAATGGATTTTGAGCCATCCGGAGGTCTTTTCACCCAGGAAGTCCATTTTTGAGTACCAGGTTGTCGTCTTTGAGGTAAGTATGTTGCCTAACCTTGTGTGGGGGAAACTACCCCTTAGGATTGAGTCTTCTTTGTTGATTGTAGTCCTTGTATGCGAGGTGACGAGTGCGTACTCGGAATTATTTGCTAGTAGATTGGACTTTAGGGATTTGTAGGATCTTATGTTACCTGTGTATGAATTAAAATTGTTACATTTAAATCCTTGGTTGTTAATCTCATCCTTTCCTGCTTATATTAGAATTACATTCTTTTGGACTCCTTCGTTGGCTATTTGATCTTAATTGACTTAACTAAAAATTTTACTGCTCTTATCTTCATGCTATATTTGCTTCCTAAAACTGCCAAATTGACTATATTAGTGTCATCTAGTTTATTAGCCGTTTAGCCGTAGTTAGAACATCCATCGTTGGTGTGAAGCATGCCCGTGAGTCTTACATTATGATTTATATGATTTTTTTTCTTATGTGTTACTTGGGTCTAGTTGATAAACATTTATGTTGTTGATGTTTTCCTTGCTGTTTCCTATTACTGGGACTTTGTTTAAGCTGAGTTTATTCCGTAAAGTTAATTGTTTAGGCGATATTGGTTATAGTTATTTCCCTTGCCAGGGTGATGTTGTTTTCATTGTTGACTCCCTTGCCGGGATGGCATGGTTTCTATTATTGTTTATGATGTTAATGATAATTTGTGCATTGTTAACTTCCTTGCCGGGATGTTGTGATTTATGGTTCTTATTGTTGATTTTCCTTGTCAAATTCATGTTTATGTTATTTTACCACGAGGCGACATTCCATACCAAGTTTATGTTATTTTATCACGAGGGGACATTTCGTGCCATGTTTATGTTATTTTAGCACGAGGGGACATTCCGTACCATGTTTATTTTATTTTAGCACGAGGGAAAATTCCGTGCCATGTTTATGTTATTTTAGCACGAGGGAACATTCCGTGCCATGTTTATGTTATTTTAGCACGAGGGAACATTTTGTGCCATGTTTATGATATTTTAGCACGAGGGGAAATGTCGTGCCGTTTCTATTTATTTATTGTGAGGATGAGAGTAAAAGCACGAAGAGTGATGTCGTGCACTTGTCTTTGAATTATTATTTCTGTTGTTCCTGTTTGATATTTACTGCACTTTTTTAGCAGTTAATATTCCATTTTTTTAATTTGGATATTCATACTGATCTCTTACTACATTTATTGACAAGACCTGATGTCCCTCCTGTACTGTATGGCAAGTTTTGAGTTACGGACGGAGTTCCGATGGATTTATCTTGAGGAGATTATGAGTACGAGATTTTTTTTTGAAAAGTATTATTGAAAAAAGTAATGGTTTCGAAATGAATACATTTGAATGACTTTTACATCGAATATATATTTGAAAAGCATTTATCTTGCATAAAAAATAATATTTGGAAGTCATTATTGGGAAAACATCGTTGGAAATTTTGTATTTTGAAAGAAACTATGTTTTGGTATTTCACTCTACTAAATATACTTATATATACATTTGGAGAAAATATGTTTTCAAAGGAGAGCTTTCTATACTAAAATGAGTATATTTGCAAAGTTTTTCATATGAATCGCTGTTTAAAGGTTTCCACCAGTTTATGGGATTTAACGGCTAAGTCCCTATGTGAACAAACAGACGTAGATTTGAGTTATTGGTGGTCTCTATTACATTGTGTTTTATTTCGGTATGGTTTGTTTTGCTGTCCATCTTTTGGTGTATTTTTATGATGCTTTGTTGGCTAATTTATGTAATTTCCTTCCACATTATATCGTTATTGTTGTAAATTATTTTGTGAAGCCTTATAAAGCCTTAGACCAGTGGTGTCTCGACTAGTCCCCGTCACTACTCCACCGAGGTTAGTCTTTATACTTACTGGGCACCGCTGTGGTGTGCTCACACTACAGTTCTGTGCATTTTTGTATGCACAGATCCAGGTTTTGATTGTTAGTAGCTGCGCGGATTATTGCCGAGGAGACTCAAGGTAACCTGTTGCTGCGTTCGCAGGCTCTGAAGTCACCTTCTATTTCTATTCAACTGTTGTATTTATTCCCAAACAGCTGTTTTTAGAAGTTGTAGAAGATTCGTAGAGCTTATGACTTGTATTAGCAGTTTTTGGAAAATTTTTTAAATTCTGTCAAGATTCTATATCGAGACTATTAGTTTTCCTTTTATTATGGTTGTTATTCTGTAACTGTTAGGCTTACCTAGTCCCTAAGACTAGGTGCCATCACGATACCCAACGGAGGGAAGTTTGGGTCGTGATAAGTTGGTATCAGAGCGCTAGGTTCATAGCTTCTACGGGTCATAAGCGAGTTTAGTAGAGTCTTGCGGATCGGTACGGAGACATCTGTACTTATCTTCAAGAGTCTACAGAACTGTTAGGACAATTTCACTTCCTTCATTCTATCGTGCGAGTTTATTGATCTTGAAGTTTGAAATTATCTCTCCACTCTCTCACCGATGGTGAGGACACGAACGACGGTTCCTGATGATGTTACCCCAAAGAAAGTGCCGCAAGGGTCAGAGACAGGGGCCAATGAGGAGCACGTGCCGCAGTTAAGATGCCTACTAGAGCAATCGTTGAGGAGTCGCCAGTAGTTCTAGTTGGGGGACAGGTACTGGGGGTGCCTGTTACTACGCCGGACTTCAGGAGACCTGAGCGTAGTTTTGAGTACAATTGGTGCATCGACTCAGGCAGGGTTGATTCTAATGAACTAGTTGCTTCACATATCAGAGAAGGAGTTCAGACTCCCACCGTCTACACTCCAGAGCAACGAGATCACATTGGTCAGGTACCTGTTGTCATGACAGCACAACACCTGGTTTCAGTTCAGCCATGGTTAGGGTAGCAGCATCGGAGGAAGAATACCTTGGAATTGAGAGGTACTGGAAGTACCACCCTTCTATCTTTCAGTGGATTGGCGGCAGATAATGACCAGGGTTTTCTGGAGGAATGTCACTATATTTTTCGTACTTCGGGTGTTGGGGCGGCTAGCGAGATTGCTTTTGTCACGTCTCGGGTTCAGAATAGTGGGTTGATCAGTGGTGGCGGCATATGAGTTGGGGTAGCCTGGCCGAGTCAGCTTCACTTGCGTGGATTCAGGTTTCAGAGATACTTTTGAGGGAGTTTGCACTACAGATCCTGTGAGATGTACGATGCGTGGAGTTTGAGCATTTGCATGAGGGTACTGTATCACCAATGGAGCATGCCGTTAGATTCAGTGAGTTGGCCAGACATGCACTTCGCTTGGTTGCTTCAGTTTGGAGATGAGTCCGTAGAGTAATTTGGGAGATTCAGGCATGATATTCGATTTAACGGGACTTGAGAGTTAGAGTAGGATGCCTCGTTTCAGCAGGTAGTAGGGATCGCTCGCCGGTTAAAGAGTATGTGGGACCGGGAGCGAGAGGACAGATGGCATCGGGGAGAGAGTTTAGGGAGGAAATGAGGCCTCGTAGATCGGAGAAATCTACTAGTCCGTATTATGGTGGCAAGGTACGATACGGTAGATGTTTTGTGGGTCAACCAGCTCAGTTTACATTAATTGCTTCGCATGGGGATTTTCAGGTACTCATGGGTCTCGGAGGATTCGTATTGTATGTTTTCCACAGCCACGTCGGCAAAGACGTTTTTTTAAGCGTGGAGATGTTAGCAACATGGTGATAGATTGTTCCAGGGTTTAGGCAGGTGCGTTATAGCAGGGTATTCAGGTGAGTGGAGGGCGCCCAAGAGGGGGAGGCCCGACCCGTTAATGTGTTTCATATAGTAGGCTGGAGGCTGTTGTTCCAGGAATTATCACACATGTATGTTTTGATGTGTTACAGAGGGGAACTAATTATATTTCACTATAGTTCTGTTGGTTAGGACGAGTTTCCCTTATTTGTTGTTTCATTTATGATTGAGTTTCATGTTTTGCACTCTATTTTGTGTTTGCTCCTGCTGGGATATTTTATGAGTAGTAGCCCGTGTCTATCGTTGTTTTATTCATTCTTGATAGTAGTGAAATCGGCAATGAGTCCTTGTTGTTCTTCGTGGTAAGCTTTATGTGATTTTCCTAAATATTTTGATTACGAATTGTGATTTGATACTCCATCAAGATGTGAGTTCAGTTAGCGTTATGATTTTATCAGCTGAGACAAACTAGAGAAGGAATTTCAATTGGTGTGATATATTTTCGGTATGTGATTCAGAGTTGAGGACGAGGTCCCCATGATATTTGTGACTCGATATGTTTGGACCGGGCTGAGTACCGCAGTGGAAATTTTATCAGGATGGTATCCTTGTGATCTGTTCATATGCTTTGCTTCTTCATGTTATATTGCTTTTGGTAAGTCGGTATTGATAGAGAGTTGTGCCTATGGGCTTGTTTGATAGTTCCTTTATATGTTTCTATTTTCATATTCAATCATTTCGTTATGTATTTCTTTAGTTTAGTTTGCGGAATGTGTGCCCGGTTGTGTCAGTTGTACTGGTGACTCGGGTGTTTAATAATGAAGTCTTCGTGTTCATTGCATCATTATCAGTGTTATGGGGTTTGGAAACAGAGTTCTTTCAAATGTGGGGCTAGTTTCCAATGTCGAGTTGATTTCGGGCAGCTATTGTGATCAAAAGTGTTATATGAGCCTATGTGTGATGTACTATATTGTGTGGTCGTGCCTTATGGGTATATTCATGAGTTGATGCAGCTGATTGAGGCTAATGCCGGATATGGACTTAGAATCGGGTCTTTTTGTAAATAAATAGAGCGTGAGAAGTAGAGGTATGAGGCTTATCGGTGGTGATGTGAAGGCTATATTGCGGTTGTGATTGTTTCATCGGACCTATGTGGGTTGGGGTGACGTGGGATCACCCACGGCTATGTGTTGGGAGTATACCATCAGTGATTAGATGAGTTCAAGGTGAATCTTGGCACGTTCGAGGACAAACGTTTGTTTAAGAGGGGGAGATTGTGATGACCCAAAAGGTCATCCCGTATATTCCTAGCTAATTCTGTGTTCCGAGGTCGTGAAAACCTCCTTCTATATCACCTCGATTTGTGTGCGCGGCCCAGGCGTGTAGCCGGGAAGCCTTTATGTGAAAAACTGATAAATATGATAATTTTGTATTAGAAATTTGAAAAACTTGACTCCGGTCAATGTTTTTGATAAACAGACACGGACCCGTGATTTGACGGTCCCGGATGGTCAGTAGGAAAATATGAGACTTGGGCGTATGCCCGGAATCGAATTCCGAGAACCCATGACCGAGAAATAAATTTTTAAAAGAAATTATTTTCTGAAAATAAAAGAGGTTTTTTGAAAATGAAATTATATGTGAAACCTGTGGTATCGGGCCCGTATTATGGTTCCGGAGCCCGGTACAAGTTCGACATAATATTTGTGCCTTATTTGTGAAGTTTGGTAAGAAACGGACTTCATTAGATGTGATTCGGACCGTAAATGCAAAATTTAATTTTTAAAGAAGTTTTGAGGAATTTCATTGATTTTTGATTTAATTCATCGTTTTAGTGTTGTTTTATGTGGTTTGAATCCTCGAGCGAGTCCGTGTTAGGTTACAAGACTTGTTCGTGCATTTAGATTGGGTCCGGGGCGCCTCGGGTGTGTTTCGGATGGGTGTCGGGTCCATTTCCTTATTTTTGAACAGCTGAAATTGCCTTCTGGTTTCCTTCTATGCAATCGCATAGGAGTAGTCGCAATCGCATAGTGTCTCTTTGGGCAGCCCAATTTTTCTTAATCGCGATCGCATAGTCTACTTCGCACGCACAACTTGTAGACTTCACTCTACGCGATCGCATACACACGTTCGCGATAATGGAAGTATATTTTCCTCTTCTTCACGAATTGCATATTCACAATCGCGATCGCACAATGCTATTTTGGCAGCGGTCATTTCTTCTTCTATGCGATCACAATAATTGGCCCGCGATCGCATTGAACAAAAAGGTACCCGTGCTGTTTTTCCCTTTCCTCTTTGCGATTGCAAACCATATTCCGTGGTCGCGATTCCTTACAAGCCTGGGCAGAATATAAGTTTACCAAAAATCAAGGTTTCATTATTCTTGACATATTTTGACTTCTAGAACTCGGTTTTGGGTGATATTTTGAGGGTTTTTCACACAAATCTAATGGGTAATTGTTCTTCCACTATAATTAATTATATTTCAGTTCTTGTTTTTTTATTTAATTTGTGTTATGGGTTGAGGGAATTGTGAGTTTTGAAAGGAAACTTCTAAAATGTAAAACATGATTTGAAAGACCAAATGTTAGCAGAATTGGATAAATTTAGTATGGGTGAACTCGTATCGGAATGGCTAATTGGAATTTGTAAAATTTGTCGGGTTCCAAGGTGCGGGCTCGGGGGTCGACTTTTGGGTCGATTTTTATAATTTTGTAAAGATTGAAACTTTATTAATCGGAATAGTTCCTTATACGTTTATTGTGTATTTTGAAGTTGTTTTAGTGAATTTTCAGCCGTCCGGAGGTCTTTACGCCCGAGAAGTCCATTTTTGAGTACCAGAAATTCGTCTTTCAGGTAAGTATCTTGCCTAACCTTGTGTGGGGGAGACTACCCCTTAGGATTAAGTCTTCTTTGTTGATTGTAGTCCGTGTACGCAAGGTGACGAGGGTATACTCAGACTTATTTTCTAGTAGATTGGCCTTTAGGGATTTGTAGGTTCTTATGTTACCTGTGTATGAATTGAAATTATTACATTTGAATCCTTGGTTGTTATTCTCATCCTTTCCTGCTTAAATCAGAATTACTTGCTTTTGGACTCCTTTGTTTGCTATTTGATCTTACTTGACTTAACTGAAAATTTTACTGCTCTTATCTTCATGCTATATTTGCTTCCTAAAACTGCCAAATTGACTATATTAGCGTTATCTAGTTTATTAGCCATAGTTAGAACATCTGTTCGTTAGTGTCAAGCATGCCCGTGAGTCTTACATTATGACTATATGATTTTTCTCCTTATGTGCTACTTGGGTCTAGTTGATAAACATTTATGTTGTTGATGTTTTCATTGCTATTGTCTATTACTGGGCCTTTGTTTAAGCTGAGTTTATTTCGTAATGTTAATTATTTAGGCGAGATTGGTTATAGTTGTTTCCCTTGCTGGGGTGATGTTGTTTTTATTGTTGACTCCCTTGCCGGGATGTTATGGTTTCTATTATTGGTTATGATGTTAATGATATTGTGTGCATTGTTGACTCCCTTGCCGGGATGTTGTGATTTATGGTTGTTATTGTTGATTTTCCTTGTCAAATTCATGTTTATGTTATTTTAGCACGAGGGGACATTCCATGCCATGTTTATGTTATTTTAGGACGAGGGGATATTCCGTGCCATATTTATGTTATTTTAGCACGAGGGGGCATTCTGTGCTATGTTTATGTTATTTTAGCACGAGGGGACATTCCGTGCCATGTATATGTTATTTTAGCACGAGGGGAAATTCTGTGCCATATTTGTGCTATTTTAGCACGAGGGGACATTCCATGCCATGTTTATGATATTTTAGCACGAGGGGACATGTCGTGCCGTTTCTATTTATTTATTGTGAGGATGAGAGTAAAAACACGAAGGGTGATGCCGTGCATTTGTGTTTGCATTATTTTTTCCGTTGTTCCTGTTTGATATTTACTGCACTTGTTTAACAGTTAATATTCAATTGTTTTAATTTTGATATTCATACTGATCTCTTACTACATTTATTGACAAGACTCGATGTCCCTCCTGCACTGTATGATAAGTTTTGAGTTACGGACTGGGTTCCGATGGATTTATCTTGAGGAGATTATGATTACGAGATTTTCTTTGAAAAGTATTATTGAAAAAAGTAATGGTTTCGAAATTATTACATTTGAATGACTTTTATATCGAAGGTATATTTGAAAAGCATTCGTCTTGCATAAAAAATGATATTTGGAAGTCATTTATTGGGAAAACATCGTTGAAAATTTCGTATTTTGAAAGAAACTATGTTTTGGTATTTCACTCTACTAAATATACTTATATATACATTTGGAGAAAATATGTTTTCAAAGGAGATCCTTCTATACTAAAATGAGTATATTTGCAAAGTTTTCAATCTGAACCGTTGTTTAAAGGTTTCCACCTGTTTATGGATTTTAATGGCTAAGGCCCGATGTGAACAAACAGACGTAGAGTTGAGTTATTGGTGTTCTCTATTACGTTGTTTTTTCTTCCGGTATGGTTTGTTTTGCTGTCCATCTTTCGGTGTATTTTTATGATGCTTCGTTGGCTAATTTATGTAATTTCCTTACGCATTATATCGCCGATGTTGTAAATTATTTAGTGAAGCCTTAGAAAGATGTAGTGTTCGGTATTTCTATATTCATGTCAGTTATTTAGTAGACCAGTGGTGTTTAACTAGTCCTCGTCACTACTCCACCGAGGTTAGTCTTGATACTTACTGGGCACCACTGTGGTGTGCTCATACTACACTTGTGTGCATTTTTGTTTTTACAGATCCAGGTTTTGGTTGTTAGTAGCTGCGCGGATGATTGCCGAGGAGACTCAATGTAACCTGTTGTTGCGTTCGCAGGCTTTAAAGTCACCTTCTGTTTCTATTCAACTGTTGTATTTATTCCCAAACAGTTGTAATTAAAAGTTGTAGAAGATCCGTAGAGCTTATGACTTGTATTACCGGTTATTGGGAAAATTTGTAAATTCTATCAAGATTCTATATCGAGACTATTAGTTTTCCTTTTATTATGGTTGTTATTCTGTAACTGTTAGATTTACCTTGTCCCTAAGACTATGTGCTATCACGATACCCAACGAAGGGAAATTTGGATCGTGACACTATATAAATTGCAACTCGGTAGAAATTTTATTAAATTACCAGACGCATATAAATGCAGTTGAGTTTTACTTATATAGAATTTATTCATTAAAAGGCTACAAGTAAATTCCAATATCTTTATTCTCCGGTTCAGATTATCATTAAACCAGATCTCATTAGGATCCCGTTAATTTTCATTGCTAGTAGCACTCTTTTACGTCATACTTACGCATTTGCAAATCATAGATATATATGAAGATTATAATGGACAACTTGAACTTGTTGAAAAAAAAGGTTGTTGCAAATATATGTAATTCTCTGCATCCTAACTTTGTGTGGATTTGTTAAAAAAGTCTTTTGAAAAATATACAATCATATTTGGTATTAGGAATGCAGTAATGTAATCCAACTAATCAAGATTCGCACGATATAGAGGCCATTCAAGGTGGAAATGCTTTTATAGGAAATTCTTTTCATTTCGGAAATTCGAACCTAAGACCTCTGACTAAAAATGTGGAAGGATCGCATCCATCAAATAGCACCCCTTGTTGGTCCATTCCTATTAACTTCTCACATTAGCCTTTTGCAATTAATTAACTAGCCTTTCAAGAAAATATTAATAATAAAAGTTTTTTTACTACGGTTTACCCTAAATTTGGATAACAATTAAACTTATATTGTGGTTTTAAGGATATGTGATTTCGTCCAATACCAAGTGATAAATGAGAAAATAAATAGATGAATTAGACTGTAAAATAAATCAAACCAGTGTGTAAGCAAAAAACTTCGACCTCAAATTGAAGTAGTCTCGAGGTGATATAGTAAGAACGGTATAGAACAAAATAACTCAGATGAACAACAAGTTAAATGAATAGCAAGAAAGAAACGATTGTATATATTTTTCTCAGTAAGATGTGATGATTACAAATGAACAAAGTTTCCCTTTATGTAGTAGATGAGTCCTAATTAAAGTACATTTCTAATTATAGTAGGAAATCATTTTTACAGTTGATTAACCACCACAAATTTGATCCGTTCTGAGATTCATGCCACGATCCTCGACCAATCGCGGATATCTCGCTCTTTCCTTTATAAAGCTATGCCGATATTACTCAGGGTCTGTCTCTTTCTGGCCTCGATTGTTGTCGACCTCGATCTGAAAAAAGACTTCGATTTCGGACTGGACGTCCTAGTTCTTCGACGTAACATTCCTATCTCGACAAAATAGTGAAATCGGGTAGCCCCGATTTCTACCATATATAGATAGTCCTCTTGTTTCTTGGAATAAAATTATAAGAAATGACTTGAGCCCCGATTTTCTTATGACCTCCATAAACAGTGATGTCATCCCCGTGACATAAGCGATGGAGGTGATCGAAACGTCCCGTCAGTACAGTTTTCCAAATCATTAATGCGCGTCAGTGGGCGATCAACCACTAACGCCATCTAACCGTCACCGTAATTCCTATAAATATGGACGCCTTTGATGAATCAAACTTTTACTTTCCTCTTCATCAATTTTTCTAAGGCTTTTAACTCTCTCAATTCTTTCTTCTCCATCACTTCTTAGATCATCTCCTCTAGTTTCAAACAACCAAATTTAATATTTTCATCTTTCTTCTACTTACATGTTACGGCTCCTCTTGTTCATTTTTATTGTTGGCGTCCCTTTCTACGAAATGATTCTTGGCTTGATCACTTAGGAACTCTCGAAGGTGGCCCTTGTTTAATAGACGGGCTACCTCCTCTCTTAATTGCCCGCAATCATCTATCCTATAGCCATGCGTACCATGATATTTGTACATCGAATTGGGGTTTCTTTGGGAAGGATCGGTATGTATGGGCCTGGGCCATCTAGTATCTTTGATTCTTCCAATCGTCGATACAATACCTGATGCGTCGGTACTAAAATTATGCTCTAACAATCGAGGTGATCCTAGAGGATCGACATATCTATCGAAACCACTTTTTCTCATAAGTCCCCGAGAATTCTGTCCTCGGTCATTCCAGGAGGAATTGCATACCTGGAAGATGTTCCTGTGATCTGCTGGTATCGGTCTTTGTTTGACCATATTTTTAGCTGCTGACCTGTTTGGATAAACTGAAACGGAAGTAGTTCCTAATTGGTCATCCCCGACCTTGATCTTCGAATGGTACCGATTATGTACATCGGCCCAAGTCACCGCTGGATATTCTATCAAATTTTGCTTCAGTTGACGTGATGTAATCAAACTTCATTCATTCAATCCCAGAGCGAAAGCTTGAAAGGCCCAATCATCTGTGACCGGTGGTAACTCCATGCGATCTATTTGAAATCGGGATACGAACTCCCTCAACATTTCATTATCCTTCTGGTTTACTTTGAAAAGGTCTGATTTCCTTATCGCAACCTTTATGGCCCTGGCATGTGCCTTTACGAAAGAGTCTGCTAACATGGAAAATGAGACAATGGAATTTCACGGTAGATTGTGGTAGCAAATCATTTCCCCTTCGATAGTGTCTCTCTGAACTGCTTCAATAAAACAGATTCGATCTCGTCATCTTCTAAATCGTTACCTTTGATGGCACATATATAGGAGGTTACATGCTTATTGAGATCGGTGGTCCCATTTTACTTAGGTATATCCGGCATACGAAACTATTTTGGAATTGGCTTTGGAGCCGCACTTGGGGGAAACGGCTTCTATACAATTTATTTCGAAACCATTCCTTTTAAAATCGGTGGTGCCCTCGATATCTGGTCAACTTGGGAGTTGTATGTTTCCACTTTCATTATCTTCAGTTTTCTTTTCTCCCGACTTAATTCTTTTGTTGAGCTCCTCAAGAATTTTCATTATTGCAGGATTGGTCCTTGATTCATTATTATTCGACCTCTCTGGTACTGGTTCGACACGGCGGATGGCTTCTGATTCGACCCCACTCGGAGTTCTATGTTGATTTTGTAGTTGTGCAATAGCGGCTTGCTGAGCCTGTAGCATTTCAAATATTACTTGGAGACTAAATCCTCCATCTCCTCTGCCTTGTGCACATTGGCCACCAGATCGGCCTTCTCTGCATACACTCCCTTCGGGGTATGCACCCAGGTCTACATTTAAAGCAACCTGCGAACTGACGTCGACTGGGTTGGAAATCGTTTCTCCCCCGAGATCAGCTTGTGGCACTTCAACCCCTGGTGCAATTACATTGTCGTTCTCCCGTGAAATCTGAGGCCATTGTCACCATGTGTGAGTGCGTTTTGTGAGTTTGACATGTTTTAACCGGAAAGCAAAGATACTTGACAAGAACAAATGTTAAATAGTGTGTGTTATCGGAATTAGTATTGAATAATCACTATTATCCATAGCCCCACGTTGGGCACAAAACTATTTACCCTAAATTTTGGATAACAATTAAACTTATATTATGATTTTAAAAATATGTGATTTGACCAATATGAATTGATAAATGAGAAAATAAATAGATGAATTGGACTGTAAAATAAATCAAACTAGTGTGTAAGCAAAAAACCTCGACCTCAAATTGAAGTAGTCTTGAGGTGATATAGTAAGAACGGTACAGAACAAAATAACTCAGATGAACAGCAAGTTAAATGGATAGCAAGAAAGAAACGATTGTATATATTTTTCTCAGTAAGTTATGATGATTACAAATGAATAGAGTTCTCCTTTATATAGTAGAGCAGTCCTAATTAAGGTACACTTCTAATTATAGTAGGAAATCGTATTTACAGCTGATTAACCGCCACAAATTTGATCCGTTCCGAGATTCATGCCACGATCCTCGACCAATCGCGGATATCTCGTTCTTTCCGTTATAAAGCTATGTCGTTATTACTCAGAGTCTGTCTCTTTCTGGCCTCAATTGATGTCGACCTCGATCTGAAAAAAGGCTTCGATTTTGGACTCGAAGTCCTAGTTCTTCGACATAACATTCCTATCTTGACCAAATAGCAAAATCGGATAGCCCGATTTCTACCGTATACAACTACATTGTCTTGTTGATTCTTGGATCACTCAATCCTTTTACCTTTTTTGGATGTTTATTAGCGTAGTTATAAGGAAATTCTTTGAAAACATAATTAATTCTTTCTTAATATTTAAAATGACAATAGTTCAGAGTAATTACTATTGGCAAAAGTGATAGAGATAGGATCTGAAGGAATAACTATCTATAGTAGGAAACATAAAATAAAAGGTAGAATTTCTAAACTTCCATTCGGCATCATTTTATGGTTTCAACTTTTATTTCTATCTAAAGGTTTTGCTACAATTAAGGCATATAGGCCTACATTTTCCTTTGACAGTTTAGGTTAAATTCATTGCAATTGAGATCTTTTCTTTTTTTCCTAATTACTCTTCGAAGAAATGTCAATAATTTGTTAACTTTTCCAATATCAAACTCATGCAACCAATAGTAAAATACGATTGGCAAAAGTAAACTCAATACGTTACGTTTTTCTAGGTCCTACACTTCCTATGTCCATAGGCGTTTGATAATTAATAATGTCATAAAACATAGAATATCTCTTACTCGTGAAATTTTGGGGAAATATAAAAATTAATGGGACAAGAAGGTCCCACAAAGTGGACTACATAATTATGAAGGGCTCAAGTTACTAGCTTCAGATATGCTAAAATTGACACTAATTAGTCACAATTATTAAGTTTAATTGCTTTGCCGCATGTGCAATAGAAAAAGGGCTTTAGCTTTAAGACGGATGATGCGCAATGCCATAAGCAAAATTTCTCTTACACGGTGTTAATATTTGAGATAAATAAATAAATAAGTCACTGTAATTACAAGTTGTGTTATTGTTTATTTATATCTAATACTTTTATTTTATTTTTATTTATACATAATATATCTAGTAAAAAATTCGATAAAACGATGTCTCGGCACGATGTAAGGTGCTCCTCCAATGACGCAAGACAAAATACGACATTGGTAATGGGATCCATTAGAAATATGGTGGAATAATTGAGATCTCTTTAAATAATGAAAAATATTGAATTTGACTTATGAGAATGTGAACTTTTAATAGAAAGTGTTTTACCCCTTTAATGGATAACTCGGTACAAAGAATTAGTTATACAAATAACTCGAACATTGGATTAATAAAATAATTTAAAAATTGATGGGTTAATTTATGCCCATATAATAGAGGTTGACTTCGGTCTTCGGTTATCTAATGGGAAGCTCCGGAGGCCTTTTCACCTGAGAAGTCCATTTTAGAGTACTATGTTATCGTCTTTGAGGTAAGTATCTTGCCTAACCTTGTGTGAGGGAACTACCCCTTAGGATTGAGTTTTCTATGTTAATTGTAGCCCGTGTACGCGAGGTGACGAGTCCGTACTCGGACTTATTTGCAAATAGGTTGGCCTTTTAGGAGTCTTAGGCCCTTATATTCCCTGTGTATGAAGTTGTATTTGTTAAATCTGAGTTCAGATTGCTAGTTCATCTCTATCTGCTTAAATTAAAAATTTCTTGCTTAGTTTTCCTCCGTTTCTTATTTGAACTTAATTGAATTTCGTTGAAAAATTTACCATTATCTACCGTCGTGCCATATCTTCCTTCATAAACTGCTTATTTGACTAGAATTAGCATAATCTCGCCCTATAATTGTTTAGCAGTGATTGGAATATCCATTAGTTGATGTCAAGCATGCCCGTGAGTCGTACATTGTGATTTATATGATTTTCTCTTAAGTGCTACTTAGGTTTAGTTGATAATCATCCATGTTGATGGTATTTCCTTGGTGTTGCCTATTACTGAGAATTTGTTCAAGCTGAGTTTTATTCTGTAGAGTTGATTGTTTAGGCGAGATTGATTACAGCTGTTTCCCTTGCCGATATGATTGGTTTCTTATTGATGACTTGAATATTGGAATCGTTGTTATATTTGTTTTGTTTTCCCCTCGTTATATCATTTCATTTGTGCTTGGTATTCCCTTCAGTGACTACTTCTTATGAGTGAGTTTTTACCATTCTTGTGATTCAAATCTTTGTATTGATTTGCTCATCACACCTTGCATTCTGTCTTTTGTTGCTTTTCGGCCTATTTTTGCAATGTGTTTTATTTTCTATTGTATTCTGGTTGTTTTTTCCTCAGTTGGCTGCCTTGCATATTTAAGTTGGGAACGAGATATCAGGAGCTTTCCCCCTGTACTGCATTGCATATTTAAATTGGGACTACGGACGAGATTCCGGGAGCTTTCCCCATGTACTGCATTGCATATTTAAATTGGGACTACGGACGAAATTCCGGGAGCTTTCCCCCTGAACTGCATTGCAAATTTAGTTGGGATTACGGACGAGATTCCGGGAGCTTTCCCCATGTACTGCATTGCATATTTAAATTGGGACTACGGACGAAATTCCGGGAGCTTTCCCCCTGAACTGCATTGCAAATTTAGTTGGGATTACGGACGAGATTCCGGGAGCTTTCCCCATGTACTGCATTGCATATTTAAATTGGGACTACGGACGAGATTCCGGGAGCTTTTCCCATGTACTGCATTGCATATTTAAATTGGAACTACGGACGAGATTCCGTGAGTTTCTCCCCTGTACTGCATGATAAATTCTGAGTTACGGACTGAGTTCCGGTAGATTTATCTTGAGGAGATTATGATCGAAAGACTTTTATTTCAAAAGTACATTTGAAAAACATTTGTCTTGCAGAAAATGATATTGAAATACATTTATTGGGGGAGTATATTAGAAAATCATGTATTTTGAAGGAACTATGTTTTATAGATTTCTCTTTCTAAAAATATGTATATATGTACATATATATATATATACATATATATATATACATATATATATATATATATGTATATACATATATATGTATATGTATATACATATATATGTATATGTATATACATATATATGTATATGTATATACATATATATTTGGAGAAAGTATGTTTCAAGAAAAATTGTTCTATCCTGATATGATTATACCTTTAAAGCTTCAATATAAGCTGCGGTTTTAAAGTTTCACCAATTTATTAGATTTATTGGTTAAGGCCTAATGTGAACAAACTGACGAAGTCCTGAGTTACTAGTGCTTTTATTTTGTGGTGATTTCCGATTTTGGCTCGTATTTCTGCTCTTTCTCATGTGTACTATTATGCTGTCCGTTGATTTATTTTTGGTAATTCCTTCCGCATTATATTGTCATGTTGTTAATTATATCGTAAAATATTTAGATAGATATTATGTTCGGTCATCTCTATATTGATGACTGTTTAATTTATTAGACTAGTGGTGTCTTGACTAGTCCTCGTCACTACTTCACCGGGGTTAGTGTTGATACTTACTAGGCAACGATGTGGTGTGCTTGATGCGAGACTAAATTGCATAGTTTAACATGTGATATACCTTACATTTTATGCGCATTAATGATAAAAATACACTTGTTATGTGCTTAATTGAGTTTATTTTATGTGTAGATGAATGGGAGATGGAAACGGAGTTAAAGGGATGCAAATACGTCGAAAATACGCAAAAGGAGACGCCCGGGCGATAGCCGGGCGTTTGCCCCCTAAAGCCTGGCACCCCCTGGCGTTAGGGGGGCGTTTGCCCCATAAAGCCTGCCCCCCTGGCGTTAGGGGGGCGTTAGGGCCATAACACTAGGCCCCCCTGGCATTAGGGGGGCGTTAGAGCCCAAACGCCCGGGGTCCCCAGTTTCGCCCAAGTCCGAGTTT
>ML314359.1:11736-26304 GCA_005239505.1 Nicotiana paniculata | reverse complement strand
GTAGGACTTTATTTGGTTGTAATGTAGGCTGCGGGACGGGTATGATACATTTGGATATAAGATTGACTACACCTCCCTAAGCACATTTATACATATACTTTCGCATTTAACCTCAAACTCATAATAAGCCAAACTCCACCTTCACAACAATGTTATTACCCCATACTTCTTTAAGCACAATTACTTTAAGAGTCACCACATATATTTTTCTTTCGCAAGAATACAACTCTTACTTTTTCAAACGTGCACCTTTCTCCTTATTTAAATATTCCCCTCTCAAACCAACCTACCACCCCACACTTTAACTTTTCCATATTCCATTACTTTTTCAGTGCTTACGAGAGGTGACAAGGTTCAAATAGATGATTGATTCAAACAAAGGGATATGGCTTGTAATGGTTGCCAAAGAAACAGGATTATAGGCTCAACGAGTTTAACTACGATACATAACAATTAGGTGGGTAAAATATAGATAGCTAGATCAACAAAGAACTGCCTATATCACTTCCAAGACTGAACAAAACTTCTATTTCGCTTTGCACACACACGGGGCAAGTTCTAGACATCAAATGCAATGCACAAAATAAGATACAAACCTCACACACACTTGGCACATAACTCACTCAGGATTGGATCTATCACGACACTCCAGTCAAAGCAGTTAAGAAAATCTAAAGAATTCCTGATTTATGGTATTTATCCTGGAGTCAAAAAATTGAGCCTAAGCGTCACAACCAAAGTACTGACTATTCTCAAGGCATTAGCACGTTTCGAGATATTACTACTATTAAGCCCTCAAACATGTGATTCCTACTCCTNAGAAACTCCCTGGTAGGCCAAAGGCCGAAGCACTAGCATCCCATGGGGTACTCAGACTTCTCCCAGGCCTGGTACTTCATGCGGGTACCTCACATTTAGTTCCAACCATCTAATTTACTATTGCATCCTTCTAGTGGCTTGCGTTCCATGCTCCTAAAAAAATAAAAAAATTGACACTACAAAATAATACAATTCGAAAAATACACTAAAACAAAATTAAAATAAAATAAAATAAAATAAAGCAATACAGCTAGGTTCCCTCCCAGCAAGCGCTTGATTTAACGTCGCGGCACGACATGAATCACTTTCTGCCTCCACTTCGAACTTATGAATTGCGCCCCCAATTTGGCATCATGTTTTCGGTTATGCTCCAAGGGTGGTGGAACAAATATAATTTGCTTTATTAGTTGTCTTTATCAATCATGAACACTCTATCTACCATAAATCTCTCTCAAATAATTATGATAATTTACTAGACGCACTCTCTCAAGTTACGCTAGCTAGATTGCATTACAGTTCACTTTAGATTGCACCCGATGTATCGTTATCTCTAATCCAACCTGTAAACCCTCGGTTATGACTTTCATCTATACTCCGGGAGTGATGTTGTTCAAACAACTACCTAAATATGCACTCTCTCTCAAGTAGATACATAATAAATAGGCACAGCTAATTGATGGCCATTCAATTAACTACAACAAGAACGTAGTTGAACAAATAGAGATTAATCAACCCATCAGAACTCTATTAATAACACAATAAGTTCATCCTCCAACGGGTTCTACCAAAACCCTAGATTAAAGAAGTTAGCTAAACATTTTCAGAAGAATCAACTCTAAAATAACTTGCATAATGAAACTACAAAGTAATGAAGAAAATCTGTACAAATTGATGCCTTTCCGTCCGTCTCTTCGAATCCCTTCCGAATCCTCCGAATCTCTCTCGAATATCCTCTAAGTTGTGTTTTAGGGGTCTATTTATATGTTTAGGACAAACCCTAAACGTGTAGGAGACTTATATTTCAACCGGGAAACACTTAAACTCGTCAAAACTCGGAATTGGCTGGAACCAGGGACCCGGGTGTTTGGGCTCAAACGCCCCCTAAGGCCAGGGCAGGCCTGGCGTTTTGGGCTCTAAGGCCCCCCTAACGCCAGGGGCTTCCTGGCTTTAGGGGCCAAACGCCTGGATAAGGCCAGGGTGTTCCCTCTTCGCCTCTTAAGCGTATTTTCGACGTATTTGCATCCATTTAGCTCAGTTTCCATCTCCAATTCACCTACACATGAAATAAACTCCATTAAGCACATAAAAAGTGTGTTTTTATCATTAACGCACATAAAATATAAGGCATATAACATATTAAACCATGAATTCTAGCCTCACATCAGGCAGTCCGAGCATACTATTAAGATTCTAAAGGATATGATTCGCGCTTGTGTTATTGACTTTGGAGGTTCTTGGGATCAATTCTTGCCATTAGCGGAGTTTGCCTACAATAATAGTTATCAGTAGAGCATTCAGATGGCTCCCTATGAGGCATTATATGGCAGACGGTGTAGATTCCCAGTTGGGTGGTTTGAGTCGAGAGAGGCTCGGGTATTGAATACAGACTTAGTTCAAGAGGCCTTAGATAAGGTCAAGATTATACAGATCGACTTCGTGCAGCTCAGTCTAGGCAAAAGAGTTACGCCGATCGTAAGGTTCGTGATGTGGAATTCATGTTTAGGGAGAGGGTATTACTTCGGGTATCTCCCATGAAGGGTGTTGTGAGATTTGGGAAGAAGGGTAAGTTGAACCCTAGGTATATCGGACCATTTGAGATTCTTGATAGAGTGGGGGAGGTAGCTTATAGACTTGTGTTGCCTCTAGGGTTATCCTCAGTTCATCTGGTATTTCATGTATCTATGCTCCAGAAATATCATGGTGACCCGTCCCATGTGTTATATTTCAGCTCTGTCCAATTGGACAAAGATTTGACTTAGGAGGAGGAGCCGGTAGCCATTCTAGACCGACAAGTTCGTCAGTTGAGATCAAAGAGTGACCCTTCAGTTCGAGTGCAGTGGAGAGGTCAGCTTGTTGAGGCAGCTACTTGGGAGTCCGATTCAGACATGCAGAGTAGATATCCCCACTTGTTTTCCAGTTCAGGTAATTTTCTATCTCTGTTCGAGGACGAACGTTTGTTTTAGAGGTGGAGATTGTGATGACCCAAAAGGTCATCTTATAAATTAATACTCCATTCCAGGCTTATTAGCCTTAAAAAGATTAATTTTATTTGCCTTGATTTGTGTGCGCAGTCCGGGCGTGAAACCTGAAAGCTTTTATCTGAAAATATGAGATAATAATTTTTGGAATTTAAAATTTGGTTTTAGTTGACTTTGTTCAATATTTTGGTAAACAGACTCAGATCTGTGTTCCGACAATCCCGGTAGGTTTGCAGTAAAACATGGGACTTGGATGTTTGCCCGGAATTGAATTCCGAGGTCCCTAGCTTTAGAAATCAATTTTTATAGAAAATTATTTTGCTAGATTTTCAATGAAATAAAGAAATGAATTAATGTTGGAAACCGTCGGTATCGGGCCCGTATTTTGGTTCCGGAGCTCGATACAGGTTTTTTATGATATTTAAGTCCTATCTGTGAAATTTGGTAATAATCGGAGTTGATTTGACGTGATTCGGACATCCGGTTGAGAAATAGTGAAATTTGAGTGTTTTTGAGAAAAATGATGAGTTTTGAGGTTAAATTCATAGTTTTAGATGTTATTTTCATGATTTGATAGCACGAGCAAGTCCGTATGATGTTTTTAGACTTGCGTGCATGTTTGGTTTGGAGCCCCGAGAGCTCGGATGAGTTTTGGGTAGGCTACGAGATGTTTTACACTTAAGAAATTATGATGTCATGACTGTTTCTGGAGCGTAGGTAAATTGTCCTTCGCGTTCGCATTGCTTCACTCGCGAACGTGTAGAGTAAAGTGCAATGGGGACATTTTTCTTCTATGCGAACATGGAGCTCAGGACGCGAACGCAGAGCACTGGTGGGGTAAAGCTTCTCGAACGCGTCCAGGCCACGCGAACGCACTGTGTAAACGGGACTTGGGAGGAGAGGATAGTTGCATTTCTTCTACGCGAACGCGACCACCTGGTCGCGAACGCAATGACCAAATGAAGCAAAGCTTCGCGAATGCGTTCAAGACCCCGCGAACGCGAAGGCTATTGGGCCTGACCTATCCCGAACGCGGCAGGCCCATCGCGAACGCGATTAAGGCCTGCCTGGTCATATAAAAACAGTTTTAAAAATCGGGCAGAACCTACTTTTCAAAAATTTTCGAACTACAAAGACTTAGAGGCTATTTTATTCACACAAATTCATCCCCAAAGTGTTGGTAAACAATTCATAACTTGTCTCCTTCGATTTCCTAATGTTTTCATCACTTTTCAATCAAAAATTAAGAATTTTCATGGTAGAAACTGAGGGTTTGGGTAGAATTAGCAAATTTTGCAAAAATTGAACTTTGACCTCGAATTGGGGTCGGATTTCGAAACTAAATGCATATTCTGGCTCGGGGGTGAATGGGTAAAAGAATTTGGTCCAAACCCCGAGTTTGGACCAAGCATGCCCGGGGTCAGGTTTTTACTTTTTTTTGTGAAAACGTAGGACAACAATGATTTTTCAGTAAAGTTAGTTCCTTCAGCATAAATTAATGATATTAAGCTAATTATGATTAGATTCGAGCGGGTTAGAGGCAAATACGAAAGGAAAAGTGGTAATTGAGCAGTGAGTGGCTTGCGAATTTGAGGTAAGTGCTTGGTTTAACCTTGACTTGAGGGAATAGGAATCCCCACTTAAATGCTATGTGAGTTTGCATGTGTGGTGTATAGGTGAGATGGCGAGTATCTATGAACCACTAAATTATTGTTGAACATGGTTCCTTCCCCGTTTCAAATTATTTGCTCTGAGCTTAATTGTTTCAGGATCATTGATGTTTATATGTCTAATTGGATTTTAACTTTTTGTTAAGTATTGTTTCAAGTATTTTGGAAGTTTTGGGTTTCTCTTTGTTTTGTTATGTTACATAAGGATTGAGATGGATGTAAGTGTTACGACATGTATATAATTTCCCGTTGGTTTCATTGTGAAATGATAATTGATGAAGTTTATGAGTTTTACAGCTTCTGTTTACAATTGTGGATACAAAAATGTTGTGAAAGTCTTGGCCTGAATTGTGAAAGTTTTCGCAAATAAACTGACATGATATGTCTTGTGGGAGCGGGTTGCACGCTGCAACAAGGAGTGATAAGGGTGGACAGGTGGGATCGGGTTGCACGCTGCAACATGAGAAATAAGGGTGATATATATATATAGGGAGGAGCAATAAAGGTGGACAGGTGGGAGCGGGTTGCGCTGCAACAAGTAGCGATAAGGGAGAATATTTATGTTTTATTGATTTTTAAAAATAAGGATTTGAAAAAAAAACTCTGGTTTTATTAAAAAGGTTTCCATACTTTGATTTTTTCTGTGTTTAAATTGAAAGTTGGAAATTTTGAGGAGTTGATTATAGTTTATATCTGAAGACAGTTATCCGAGTTATTTTTATTTAATGTTGCAAGTTACTGATTATCGAGTTTATTATTATTATTTCTTTCTTGATTTATTATATATATTGTTCACAGGTTATGTTGTTAATGCCCTGCCGTAGCCTCGTCACTACTTCGTCGAGGTTAGGCTCGGCACTTACTCAGTACATGGGGTGGGTTCTACTGATATTACACTCTGCACTCTTTTGTGCAGATCCAGGTACTGGCCAGAGTTAAGAGATTTTAGTAGCTGCGCATTTTCATTGGAGACAAGAGGTAGATCTGCTGGCATTCGCAGACTCCTGGAGTCTTCTGTACACTATTTAGTTGTTGTTTTATTTCATTCGAAACAGACATATATACTTCTTTCAGCCCATTATTTATAGTATTCTTAGTAGTTCGTGAACTGTGACACCAGACCCTAAGGTAATCTTACAGTTATATATTTAGTTCATGGTTCGACTTAATTATTGATCTTTATTAGTATTCATGAAGTTATTTAGTGGAAAATGTTAGATTCAGTATTCACTTTTAAATTGTTCTATTATGTGTAAGAAAACTTTTAAAGGGAAAGATTAATTAATTTCTAACATTGGATTGTCTAGAAAGTATGGTGTTAGGCGCCATCACGATCCCGAGGGTTGGAAATTTGGGTCGTGACACAAAGGGGTGAACTTACTGTCATACGTTAAGACACATATACTCAGTAAAATCATGTCAAATAGCAGGTAACATTGTCATAATGGTCTAACTAATGATGATCCAATTTGTGTCTAAGGTTAAAGCAGCAACATGATGAGATAACTATTCCAAATTACAAACCAACATTAGAGAAACCAGCATTAGAGGGGTGTGGGGGTCGAGTGATCATGTTGACATAATAGCATAGAGGCAGATTACAACTAGCAGTAAGAGTCACAGGTGTGAGGCATTCACTACAGGATTCAGGGTAAGGGGATAAACATGTTCATAGGCCTTCAAGGGTTGATACACTAAATGGATAGACCTTAAATAAGTTCAAATAACTTCTGCACAGGTAACATTAGGAGCAATTAAGTTTTAAAAGGACTAAGACATAAATATTTGATAGAGCTATGCTTAAACACCCTTCCAACGCATTTGAATAAAAAATTCAGTAGTAATCACCTACACAAATCAGGGACATGTAAGGATGAAAGTGCATAAGTTAAGTGACTCACCAGTTAAGCGAGAAAAAAATGCACAAAGTATGGAAGTCCGCAGTATATAGAAAGATTTCAGAGCTGACTGGCCTTGGCTTCCAGCCGGCCAAAAGAATATAGAATGCAAAATCAGAATAACCTTAGGTCTAGTAAGTCACTAGTGAGTTCATAAAGTAGTCAAAGGTCCTCTTAAATGGAATGGGGGGGGGGGAGAGTATATGTAGTGATAGAAATCAACACATAAACATGGAAACAAATCAGTCATATGCAAGAAAAATATTCCAGAATCAGTTATAGGTAATTTAGGGAAAAAATCAAGGGATTCAGGAAGTTAAGAAAGTACCTAAAAATTATTCAAAAAAATTAAGGCAGAAACACATAATACCAGGAATATATAATCGTTGACAAAATTATTAAGAATATTCGGGCAAGTATTAAAGGAAACACAAATAATACCAAAACAAAACTTATTCAGATTATTTAAACAAATATTAAAGTAAAAATCAGGGAAACATAAGGAAAGAAAGTAATCGAACACAGAAAGGAAATATTCACTAGAATCAGTAAGAAATGGAGAAAGTTTCAAACCCTAGTTTTAGGAAAAGTGTGAAATTAGTGAAAAATAAAGTAAGACGAATAGAAGCGGAATAACATTAAAATCAGAAAAATCGAACCTATTTTGGTCCGATTGAAAAGGTTTAAAAATGCAAATTTGGGGTAGGTAAGAATCATCAACAACTATGGAAAATATCGCTACTCAAAAAGAATCAATGATGAACATAGGCGGAATAGCCACAGAAATCAGAGATGTGAACCGATTCAGTTCGATTTTGGCAAGATTTGCTTGCCATGTTAGGCAAGAAACTAAGTAAGATCATAGACAAGTGGCCAGTGGTGAGGAGAGGTAAATAAGGTAATGGAATCTATGGTGGATTCCATTTTGGGGCCGAATTTCGGGTGTTTGATAGGAACCGCGGCTAGAATTCATGAGAGATGAGAGATGAGGGTATTCCAGGGCGCGGGGTAGTATAGAATGATTAGGGTTAGGGATTTAGGTATAGTTAAAGGGGCAGGTGTAACGTGGACCGTTGATCTTAGAGATCAACGGTCACGATTTAAAGGGGTCCTAGGTCGGGTGTTTAAATGGGTATGAGGATTGGGATAATGGGTCTTGGGCCAAGGGTATTGGGATGTGGTAAGGGTGTTATGTTAAATCCGAAAATAGGGGATTTTAGGGCTAAATTTTAAATACCCACTATTTAAAAAATAAATAATTTATAAAAATATTTAATAAATAAAAAAAATATGTAAATAATGTAATTATAAAAATATAAAAAGTCATTTTCTATGTAAATAATGTAATTATACATGCATATCGGCTATTATTGCAAAATGTGCAATTTGGCCCTAAAAACGCAAATGCAATTATGATAAATGCACTGAAAATATTTAAAACCTTATATTGGTATAAATGACAAGTGTTAGATGATTAAATAATCATAAAAATAATTTTTAGGGTAATTATTGCATATTTATATAATAAAAATGTAGAAATAAATTGATTTAAAGTCTTTAAAATTATGGAAACTTATGAAAAATATTTGTGTATGCTTGTAAATAAAATGATGATGCATATGAACTATTTTGAAATTATATATATATATATATATATATATATTTGGAAAATATGAGGGAAAATTGGGTATCAACAGCGTATGTTCGGATCGGGTTTCGGATGACCCAGTAATGTTTCAGCGCTTAATATTGAAAGTTTGCGCATTGAAGGTTTTCAAGTTCTTTAAGTTTTGGAGTAGGTTTTGGTGTTATCGAGGTCCATTTAGTATTCTAAACTTGAGAATAGCTCTGTATGGTGATTTAAGACTTGCACGCAAAATTTGGTGTTGTTCCGGGTAATTAAAGTATGATTCGGCGCGTTCAGAGTAAGTTGGAAGTACTTGAAGTTCATGAGTTGATTTGATCTGTTTTGGGGCACAACCCTTAATTTTGATGTTGTTACATGTTCAGAGGGTTCAAGCGAGTCCGTCTTGTGATTACGAACTTGTTGGTATGTTTGGACGAGGACCCGGGGCCTCGGGTTCTATTCGGATGATGTGCGGAACGGGTTTGTACTTGGAAGAATTGTTGAAGCAGAAAAGGTTCTGGTGTGTATCATAGAAGCGGCTAGCTTGCCGCAGGTGCGAAGCTAGCTATGTGGGTTGAGTCCATAGATGCGGATGTGGGGGGCGCAGGTGAGCGACCGTAGAAGCGGTCAATGGCCCGCAGAAGCGGAAAGAGGCCAGTTGGGGAGGGCCGCATGTGCAATGCATCGGAGTCGCAGAAGCGGCCAAATATTCTACAGAAGTGGAAATTGCTGGAGGCAGTGGGGTTCATTTAATGTCGGGACTTAGGCTTTTTTTGTTCATTTCTTTCACTTGCTGGATGATTTTAGAGCTCTTGGAAGAGGGGTTTTCACCTAGCACTTTGAGGTAAGTAATTTTTGTGCAATAGGAGTTTAATACATGCATTTTGGGTGGATTCCTAACACATAAATTGTAGAAATTGTGGGTTTAGTTGAAAAACCTAGGTTTTTTATAAAAGTGGAATTAATCCACGAAAATGATTATGGAATTAGGTAAAAATTATATATTTGAGTTTGTGAGGTTTTGAGTAACATTTATCTTCGAAAATTTTCAGAATCTAGGCGCGTGAGCCCGGGGGTGAATTTTAGAAATCATCCAATTTGGGTTGGCTAATCAGTCTAATAGCTAAATTATGAACTTGTTTATTGATTTATATAATATTTGGTTAGCTTCGAATTTGTTCGGCACCAAGTGGAGGCCGAAGAATTAATTTGTTGGTCGGAAACTGAGCTCGAGGTAAGTCTCTTGCCTAACCTTGCAAGAGGGAATTTATCCCGTGGATGTTTTAAATTACTATTTTCTTCTAATTGTGGGGTCTTTGTACAAGGTGACGAGAGTCCGTGCGTGCGACAAATCATGCTTATGTCCGGGTAGTTTTAGGACCCAAATCATGAGATACTTGTAATTTTTTCACTCTACTTGTTAATTTAAGTGCCTAAATTATATTGAAACTTGATAATGAATTCTTACAGACCAGATATCACTTACTTTGAGTTTTGGCGAGTTACTTGACCGTTAATAGAAATTGTGCCTCCTTGTGTATTAGTCTTGTGATAGATCTTAAATCGGATGTTCATATAGTATTCTCTCTTTTTATGGAGCGTCCGAACGCCTCGGTGGTATAATAGATGCATCTATGGTTCGTGGCGTTCGACCCTCGGCAGTGTACACATTATTCTAGATCGGGCTGTATGACCTAGGCATAATCTTGTGTGAAAATACTTGGAGCCCGATTACACTTGATATTATATTTATGAGTTGAGAGGTCATAATTTACTTATTGGCCCGAAACTGTTGGAGTTGGTATGTGGTAGTTGGAGATCTTTAAAATTGACTATCAGTTAGGGAATTATTTATTGATTGCTTTCTATTGTGTTATTATTATTATTCACATATTCCATGCCTCTTCAGAATTTCTGTATTTTATTTGTTGGCTCATAGTAAGTGTCGATGTCGACCCCTCGTCACTACTTCTTTTGTAACGATCTAACAGGTCGTTTTGAGCATTTTCACTTTGTTCGGTTGTTTGAGGGAATGAGTAGCTCCGCATGATGTATTACGACTTATTTGTATCGACGGTTATCCTTTCGGAGGGAGGAACAATTTACTAAATATGTCTGAGTCGTTTCCATCATCCTCTTCCCTAGCAAAAATTAATATGTCTCCTACTCTATATAAAACCTTGTCCAAAAAATATGATTACCTCTATGAAGTCGATATCCTACCCGATGAACAGAAAGTATCTTCCATTGAACTACCCCTCATTAACCCTTACTCAGCTTTTGCCAAAAAATCATTTGCACCATGGACCTAAATCCATTCCTTAGTCCAACCCAAACCAAAAGGAGTCAAAGAATATGGTGTTGCCTCAAAACTTGACCAGCATCCTATTCTTTCTACTCGAGAGGAACAATTTATTACCCTCCAAATTCCAGATGATTTTCCTAGACAATAGAGAGATCACGCTTTCACCCATATCCATTTTGGTGCTATCCGAATTGCTCTCACTTATCATGGAAGAAAAGTTCAACCTTTTGTTGCCCGACTTTCTCTTCTAGATACAAGATACTTGGAGTATCAACATTCAAATTTGGTACTGCAGAAGTTACCTTGAATGCGGGGACAGTGTTCATAACTTCTATCCAAATTTTAACATGTCCCTTTTTGACCCATACTTAACCGAAGCACTAAAAATCCAAGTCCAAATTCAAGGTTCCCCACAAGCCAAAGATTCTATCCAAGCCACTCTTGATCCCAAATGGCGTGGCGGGTCCAAAATCATGCCATGGATCTATGCCTTCCCGGAGGAGAAAATGCTTTACTCTTGAATATATATGCTACTAAAGGAAACACCAGGTGCACCCAAATACCCAAACAAATTTCCAAAGATGAGCTTATCAAAATTCTTCCTGATTCCTGGATCACAAATTATGAAAAGTTAAGGGAACCAGAAGAACCTCTACGATATGGTGAACCAACTTTTACCAAAAGAAATGACAAAACAGTTTCCATAAGATTTGACCATTCCCATCTCAAAAACCCCAATAAAACCATCTTTTCTTGCCAAATGATCCAACCCAAAGACACAAACCCTGACCCTGACCCTAAAAGAGAACCTTTATCGAATATACAAACTATCATGGAAGAACATGACTGGTGTAAACATTTTGACAAACACGAAGAAAGAGTTTGGTGGTTCAAATGCCCCTTTACGGGATACAGCCATTGGGATCTCGGCTGCGACTTCCAAGATTGTTTTGAATTCTCTACTTGGATCTTCAAAAAAGTCTTGGCAGTCGCAGCCAAGATCCCAAAGGCAGTGTCCCATAAATGGGCATTTGAACCACCAAACTCTTTTGCCGTCTTTGTCAAAATGTTTACACCAGTCATGTTTTTCCATGATAGTTTGTATATTCCAAAAAGGTTCTCTTTCAGGGTCAGGGTCAGGGTTTGTGTCTTTGGGTTGGATCATTTGGCAAGAAAAGGTGGTTTTATTGGGTTTTTTGAGATAGGCATGGTCAAAGCTTATGGAAACTGTTTTGTCAGTCTTTTGGTAAAAGTTGGTTCATCAGATTGCAAAGGTTGTTCTGGTTCCCTTAAATTTTCATAATTTGTGATCCAGGAATCAGGAAGAATTTTGACAAGCTCATCTCTGGAAATTTGTCTGGGTATTTGGGTGCACATGGTGTTTCCTTTAGTAGCATCAATGTTCAAGAGTAAAGCATTTTCTCCTCCGGGAAGGCATAGATCCATGGCATGATTTTGGACCCTCCACGCCATTTGGTGATCAAGAGTGGCTTGGATAGAATCTTTGGGTTGTGGGGCACCTTGAATTTGGACTTGGATTTTTAGTGCTTCGCTTAAATATGGGTCAAAAAGGGACATGTTGAAATTTAGATAGATAGTTATGAAGACTGTCCCTACATTCAAGGTAACTTATGTAGTACCCAAATTTGCATGTTGGTACTCAAAGTATCTTGTATCTAGAAGAGAAAGTCTGGCAGCAACAGGTTTACCTTTTCTTCCATGATAAGTGAGAGAAATTCGGATAGCACCAAAATGGATATGGGTGAAACCGTGATCTCTCCATTGTCTGGGAAAATCATCTGGAATTTGGAGGGTAATAAATTGTTCCTCTCGAGTAGCAAGAATAGGATGTTGGTCAAGTTTTGAGGCAGCAACATATTCTTTGACTCCTTTTGGTTTGTGTTGGACTAAGGAACGAATTCGGGTCCATGGTGCAAATGATTTTTTGGCAAAATTTGAGTAAGGGTTTATTAGGGGTAGTTCAGTGGAAGATACTTTCTGTTCATCAGGTAGGATATCGACTTCATAGAGGTAATCATATTTTTTGGAAAAGGTTTTATATAGAGTATGAGACATATTCATTTTTGCTAGGGAAGAGGATGATGGAAACGACTCAGACATATTAAGTAAACTGTTCCTCCCTCCGAAAGAATGGGCTGGCTCTGATACCACAGTACAAAGAACAGAGCAAGAGGCTCCAAGAAAGCAAACAATATCATAGATACGAAAATTCTCCTACAAAAAGGGTTGGCTATTGCCAAGCTACACTAACAGTTAATTTGCTTATAGTCGCAAAAGTTTTCCTACAAAGGAGCGGGCTTCATACAACCCATAAGGGATGGCTTGCCAAGCTACACAACTCAGAAAACTTTTGTACTATAACCAAAATTAACTGTTATAACTCAGAAAACATTCGTACAGATAACATAGCAAGAGGCTCCAAGAAAGCAAACTATATCATAGATACGAAAGTTTTCCTACAAAAAGGGCTGGCTATTGCCAAGCTACACTAATAGTTAATTTGCTTATAGTCGCAAAAGTTCTCTACAAAGGGGATGGCTTCATACAACCCATAAGGGACGGCTTGCCAAGCTACACAACTTAGAAAACTTTTGTACTATAACAAACATTAACTATTATAACTCAGAAAACATTCGTACTAAAACAAACTAACTTTCTTAGAGTATTCTTACTTTATTTTCATACATGGGCTGGCCTTTCCATCCATTCGAAAGAAAGAACAAGAAGGAAATTTAGAAGGAAGTCATATGTAGTATATCACAAAGATTTACAAAGGTTACCAGATAATCTTACAACTACTACAAGACCTCCTTTATATAGGACAAGGAGGTCATTACAAGACAAACGTACATTAAAATAAACCTATGTTACATGGAAAACCTATCTACAAGTGGGCCCCGTTTTACATATGAAGGACCTTTAGGCAAAGCCACTAAAAACTGATGAATACATGTGTAACAGGTGAAATACACATTGTTTAGCATGTGAAAGTTTGTGGGAACATGTGAAAGCATGTGAAAATAGTGGGCTGCATGTGACGGGGCATGTGGAGGCATGTGGAAGCATGTGAAAGTGGGACCCAGATGGTTTGGAAGGATGTGGAATTTTGTAGGTAATGTGGGATTATGGTGAGATTAACAAGGATGATTATCTTCCATTGTTTTCTCGGTTGGTCTTCTAGGAATCTTTTTAAAGGTCTTGTGAGTAATGCCTGGAACTCGACGGTTCTTCTTCTCTATGTTCCTTCACTTTTGGATTGAGGGATGTGATCCTCAACCTTAATCTGGAGATATCATGAGTGATTTTTCCCAGATGATTTCATACGGAGTTTGATATTCCTTTGCTTCTTCTCAGACTTTTTCCCAATGAGGATGAGAGCTGGTATAATTCCAGCTTGCCCAATCTTTTGGCCATATTTCTCTCGGGATGCACCTATTTTGCTGGAAGATAATTCTTTGTGCTTCACTATATTCTTCTTCCATGGATAAAATGGACACGGGAAATTTCCACCAGAATGACGACTCTGCTTGTGCCTGGACTTTTTCGTTAATAATCTTCACTAGCCTATGAAAAATATATACCTTTGCATTGTAGGAACCGTTGAAAATTTTTATCCAATATCTCTAGGCTTGAACCATAGTAAAAATACTTTAAGAGCTGGTTCAATGTTGTTAAAATCTTTGAAGATGTTGCACTTGAATTCCATGAAAATGTAGTACTTATGGCATAGGTACCAAAAAAACCATAATAATTCTTGTGGAAAATACTTGGCTTATGCTATGAATATATGGCAGAATGGATATTCGGGATTGACCCCANAGAAAAGACAGTTCTTTTCTATTATATTAGTATTTTCTATTATATTAGATATATTAGACTATTATATTAGAGAACCTCCTCAGGGAATATAAGGTTTTCATGAGGCTGATCTTGAGCCGCCATCCAAGCGCGGTTTGTCTCTGTGGACCGAGGAGAAAAGGGGCCCGGCGGGAAGAGGAGTGTACCATGAGAGAAGCAAGGAGGTCAACCT
>ML314359.1:0-11674 GCA_005239505.1 Nicotiana paniculata | reverse complement strand
TAGATGGGTATAAACCCGTGTTAGAATTCTTGGAACGGAACAAAATAAAGTTGGGTCGAATGAATAAATTGATTGGCCTTTCAACCAATCGATACGACCCCCGAGAGCCGCTTTTGCTAAAACTCGAGCAGTTTAAGGCTTGAGAATGGACCCTCCATGTTGTCGGAAAACTTGGAGCTCATAATAAGTTCTTCTTTCTATAATAATTGACGGATCAAAGGGATCCATGAGGCTGAATTACTCTGGTAGATGATCAGTTGGCTTCAATGAACTTGTTCCTGGTATATTTGAAAGCATGAAGATGTGGGTGATTAGCTATTTCTTTGACTTCAGTTTTCCTGCGGTAAATCTCTTTGAGAATTCTTCCGGCTGAGACAGAAAATCTGCGAGAATATTATCTTTTCCTTTCAGGTGCTTGACTTGAAACTTGTATGGAGAGAACCATTGGGCCCATCTGAGAATCTGAGGATTGGGAATAATCTTCGCATTTATCTGGATCATCTTTGGGAAGGCCTTCATATCCATTTTGTATCAGAAATTCTATGTGAATCAGGGAAAAATTGAATTTCTTGATTCCATTCTTTACTGCAAGAATTTCCTAGAAGGTGGAGTGGTAATGTTGCTCAGCATCCTTGAACTTTCCGCTAGCATATCCGTATATCTTTCTCTGGTCATTTTTTTCATCAAATAGAACGGCACTCCAATATTCGTTGCTGGCATCAGTTTGCAGTATCTTCTTACCGTCAGAAGGGATGTAGAGGGACTTGGCATTTTTAGAAATCTCCTTTATTTCGCTGACTGCTTCATCTTTTTTCTTTCCCCATGATGGAGCATTTTTCTTGAGCATTTCTGTGAGCAGAGAAATGTATGTAGAGATATTCGGGATGAAATCTCTCACATAATTTACTATACCCAAGAACTGTTGGATCTGCTTTGTTGTGAAGCTGGTATCTGGAAACTTGAGTAGTTCTTGACATATATGTGGTCCTGGACTGTATGCACCTTTGAAAAAATGCATTCCAAGAAAATCAATCTGTTGTTGAGCAAGAACAATCTTTTTAGCTGAAAGCATGATCCCATACTATGTTATTAATGCTTCAAACAGACGAAGCAAGTTGACATGTTCCTCCAATGTATCACTAAATAATAGTATGTCACCAATATAAACTAAATAGGTTTGGGGGATGGGATAGAATATTTTTATCATGGCTTTTTATAACAAGGAGGGTACAGTTTTCAACCCGAGGGGCATGACGTTCCATTGGAAGTGATGATCGGGGATGCAAAATCCCGTTTGGGGTCTTTCTTCAGGGTGGATTCCAATTGCCAAAATCCAGATTTTAAATCAAATTTGGAAAAATATTTGGCCTTGGCTAAGTGGGAGAAAAGAGTGAGTTTATTTGGGATAGGGAATTTATCATCTTGGAGGAAATGGTTAAGTGGCTGGTAATTAATGACTAACCTGAGTTAGAGGAAGATATTTCCCAATAGCGGTNGGATGGACTTCACCGGTTTTATTTTAAAGGGAAAGAGGAAGCCCCGGACGTCAACTTCTTTGATGACGACCAAGAGGAGGAAGATATTTCCCAATAGCGGTCCTCCTTTTGTAAAAATTATAGACCAGGTATTTATTCCTCTCCTTCAGGTTCTACTGCACCCTTCGGTAAAGTAAACCAAGCTCACAGAAAAAAGGAAATCTTTTACACCGATGTATTGTACTCTCTCGACCAGGTCATCATAAGAAAATACTGAAAAATCTTTCCAAAGTGAGAGAAGGAGGGAAGGCGCGCTACAACTAACATAACATCCAGCTGAAAAACGTTAGCTAGCTAGGATAGCGCGCAATGGCTTTCTCTGATAGGGGCTTGCTTCTTTAAGCTCCGCCCAACCTATACAAGGTGCTGCTCGCTTTCTCTCAGCCACTAGTGGCTTATGTAGTGGCCGGCATTCCTACGTGCTCTTCCTTTCCCCCTACTTAAGAATCCAAAGGTGACCTTTGGATCNGATGAGCGCAGATGAGGAAGCGGGAGCAAGAAAACCAATAATCTCTTTCTTGTCCTTCTACTTAAGGTTAAGGGGCAAAGAGAAGCGCTTTTGCTACTGAGAAAGCGAACGGTCAGCGCGAAGGTTCAAGACTTAGCCGAGCGTTAGCGAAGCTAGATTCTCATAGCGAGGCGCTTCGAGTTAGCGAAGCGCTGTAGTAGCGCCGAAGCCCTATGTGCTATAATGCTGAGCCAAGGACGCTCCGCCTTCTCTATAGAAGCAGTCAACTGAGTTCTGAACGAATTAGCTCCTTGGTAATGGCTTAATCTATAGATAGAAAGCCCTATGATGGGAAACTACCACGTTAGGTTTGGAGAGAGATGGGACCGGTTATATAATAGGGGAAGCAGATGCAAGCTTTTTCTTTCAATAGCCGGCCAAATGACTACAGGATCATCGGTCTACTCTACCTCAATTCACCATTTTGAACCTTATACAGAAGGTTTTTCCGTACAAACTCCTTCTACCTATACCGCAGTTGAAGCACCTAAAGGAGAATTTGGTGTCTTTCTGGTCAGTAATGGAAGCTCCTCCTGTCTGCTCAGCTCTTTTGTTGACATAAAATGCTTTGCATGCCCATTGTGAAGTTGATGGCTCTATTAGATCAAATTCTAAAAGTTCTTCGCATTCTTTCTTTGCAAGCTGAAGATGATCTGGATTCATGCCTGAATGACTAGCTTTTGTTGGATTGATGTTTTCATTCTTCTTGAAAGGGAGCTTGATACAAAACTCTTCATTTTTCCATAACGGGATTTTCCCTTTCTTCATGAAATCCTTGTGGGATTCAGCACATGAGTTTTTAATGAGGTTTTGCTCAATCTCCTTGATTTGTTTGTCGTTGGTGATTTGGAATAGCCTTGGAATATCAGAATAAGGTTTGAATTGCTTCTTAAAATCTATCCCGTTAGCCTTGATCTGGAGTTGATATCTATGTTGTCTGTAAATGTCGAATCCAACAATAAGATCTTTTCCTGGTACATCCGACCCTATCAGCTTGGTTTTGTACTTCAATCCTGGAAAGAACTCAATTGTGACCGGATGCTTTGTGATGACGGTGGTAGTCAGGATTCCATTTGATGCAGTATTAAAATCCCTAAAGTGCGGCACCCATTGATCTTCAGGGAGAACTGCAGGATTTATGAGTGAAGAAGCAGCTCCAGTGTCGATGAAAGCAATAACTCAAGTTAGTTTATCCCATTTGGATGAATAGACTTTGAGTTCTACTTCAGGAATGACTACGAGAGGGTTGATCTCCTCTCGAGCTTCGATCACTGGTTCTGAAATTTGGTAGTGCTCATTGCCTTGATCTTCATAGATATCAAGGGAGAATAAAGTTTCTTCACTAGGTTCATCATCCACTGAGAATATGGATTCAAGGTCCTCCTCTTTTCCGTGATGAATGCCAGTGTAATCTTCAATCTCTTCAAGGAGTTTGACAGATCTTCTCGATTGGGGACAATTTCTTGTGAAATGTCCAATCTTGTGGCAAATAAAGCATCTGTTCTTCTTATGAAAATTTTCTGGCCTTCTACGTCTGAAATATTTTGTGCGTCTCTTGGACCTTTGTTTTCCATTTGGAATTCTTGGCCATTTGAACCTCCTAAATTCTTTCTGTCGCCTAGATGTGTGGCAGGAACATCCTGATCCAGTGATTATATCGGATCTGCGACATGCTTTGTCAAGCGCTGGATTGTGCTGGATAATTTATTTTATGGATGAGCGCTTTTTACAAATGTCCTCCAATGCTACGAAAATAGCTTGCCTGATGTAGCCGACATGTGGGATTGTTATTGATTGAAACTTTTCTTCAATGATGGTCATGGTTCGGCTTGCCAACATCTTTTGGAAGGGAAGAGACAAAGGTTTGCTTTAGGTTGATGTATCCTCCGATTTCAGAGTATATCTTTGCCATTTTTTGAAAATGCCTGTCAACGTCATTTCTATTGAGTGACACACACTTCATGTCGAAGAGTTTTCTTCGCATTTTCTCTTGTCTTTGGCTAGTATCTCCGCAGAAAACTTCATGTAGGATTCTGATGTCGCAGGCAAAATCCTAGGATGTAGGAAAAATATTTTTTTCTTGAATCCCAAGTGAATTCCACCAATCCCTGAGAATTCTTGAGAACCGTGAAGTTAGTTCTAACAGGATGATATAATTTTCTCGTTCCACCAAATTCTTGGTCACCATCCAAGTATAGAAGTCTTGGATCCTTTGAGGCCATTTTTAAACCTTGACATCATCTAAGGTGAAAGTGTGGAAGCCAGTTCCAACTGGTTTTGACGCCATGGGTTCATGTCTTCTTTCTGGGATTGGTTCTTCTGTCATACCTTCTTGATCCTCCTCTACTTCAAATATTTCTGGGTCTCTTGGCTGGCTCACAAATATTAGGGGATCGTCGTTGTCAGAAGAGTTTGTTGTGGATTCATTGATGGATTGAGAGCTATCTTCGATTGTATCATCGTCTGATGAATTTAGAGATTCTGACCATGTGGTATCTCCTTCTGACAAGTTTCTTGGCTGGGAGACATAAAAGTCTGGAGATTTTTTATCAGAAATCATCAGAATTTCTGGGTTGGACCCTTTTGAACTTTCTCCCTGGTCTTGCGTTTTCTTGGTTTGTTTCTTGGCTGCAAGAACATCTTTCCTTTCCCAAACCATTTTTGCAATATCGAATTCAGGTTCTTCTTTTAAAGGTTGGGTGAAAGAGATAGGATTATGTGAGGTGGTAGGAAAGGTAGAAAAGGTGTTGTCCAGCTTTGGTGGGGAATATGCTTGTGTTGACATGGGGAATAAGGTAGGTGTTGAAGGGAAAAATGGGGTTTTTTTGTGACTCAAAACGGTCATTTCTCAAAATTTGGATTTGTTCCTTGATTGAAATCGTTTCCTTTTGTTTTTGTTGGAAGAACTGGAAAAATGAAGTTCCTGGCGGACAAATCTCATATTGTAAATTTGTCAATCTTTGCTCCAAGGCTTTGATTAGTCCTTTATGCTGAGACGATGTCTTCTCCACCTTTTTCTCAATTGTTTCCACTTTGCTCATCAACTTGTTTTGTGTATGGGCCACGTTTTTTATGGTGTTGCCAATATTATTGAGCACTTTGTTTTGGCAGATGGAATTTTCTGATTTCCAGTTCATTGTTGCCTCGATGTCACTTGTTGGGGGGTTTTTCTCCATAAGGTAGTACTATGTTTTTCTTGGGGATTTTTGGAGCATAGTTGATACCTTGTTTATCAAAAGGTTGGAGTGGAGGAAAATCTTGGGTATGGCTGGAACTTGAAGGGCTCGACATTAATATTTGTGGGAGTGTGGACTTTTGGGTTCATAGAGTTTTAGGTTCATGTGGCTTTTTGGATTCTGGGTTACGAGCTGATGGCGGTATTAGTTTTGGGGTGATTTCACTGTCTTCCCAACTTGGAGTGAAATTTTCTGGTAATTTTGGCCATTCTTAGGGTTTGTAACTGACAAGAAATTCATATTTACATGGACGGCTTAATGAGCCAATTGAAGGGTCTTTATTTTCATATCTGGCTCGAAATTGCTTTTCTGTAGTTTTCCCCTTTTTCTTGGATTTTGGTTTAGCCTTGTTGAGGCCAAATCTTTCCCAATGACGCATGTGGTGTTCATCATATTCTCCACTTGGATCTTCAAAACAATCTTGGCAGTCGCAGCCAAGATCCCAAGGGCAGTGTCCCGTAAAGGGGCATTTGAACCACCAAACTCTTTTCCCGTCTTTGTCAAAATGTTTACACCAGTCATGTTCTTCCATGATAGTTTGTATATTCCAGAAAGGTTCTCTTTCTGGGTCAGGGTCAGGGTTTTGTGTCTTTGGGTTGGATCATTTGGCAAGAAAAGATGGTTTTATTGGGTTTTTTGAGATGGAAATGGTCAAAACTTATGGAAACTGTTTTGTCATTTCTTTTGGTAAAATTTGGTTCACCAGATTGTAGAGGTTCTTCTGTAATCCCTTAACTTTTCATAATTTGTTATCTAGGAATAAAGAAGAATTTTGACAAGCTCATCTCTGGAAATTTGTCTTGGTATTTGGGTGCGCATGGTGTTTCCTTTGGTAGCATCAATATTCAAGAGTAAAGCATTTTCTCCTCCTGGAAGTCGTATATCCATGGCATGATTTTGGACACGCCACCTCATTTGGTGATGAAGAGTGGCTTGGATAGAATCTTTGTCTTGGGGGTACCTTGAATTTGGACTTGGATTTTTAGTGCTTCGGTTAAGTATGGGTCAAAAAGGGACATGTTAAAATTTTGGTAGATAGTTATGAACATTGTCCCTGCATTCAAGGTAACTTCTGTAGTACCCAAATTTGCCTGTTGCTCCAAGTATCTTGTATCTAGAAGAGAAAGTCGGGCAACAACAGGTTGTACTTTTCTTCCATGATAAGTGAGAGCAATTCGGATAGCACCAAAATAGATATGGGTGAAACCGTGATCTCTCCATTGTCTGGGAAAATCATCTGGAATTTGGAGGGTAATAAATTGTTCCTCTCGAGTAGCAAGAATAGGATGCTGGTCAAGTTTTGAGGCAGCAACATATTTTTGACTCCTTTTGGTTTGCGTTGGACTAAGGAACGGATATGGGTCCATGGCCAAATTATTTTTTGGCAAAAGCTGAGTAAGTGTTTATGAGGGGCAGTTCAGTGGAAGATACTTTCTGTTCATCGGGTAGGATATCGCCTTCATAAAGGTAATCATATTTTTTGGACAAGGTTTTATATAGAGTAGGAGACATTCATTTTTGCTAGGGAAGAGGATTTAGAAATGACTCAAACATATTTAATAAAATGTTCCTCCCTCCGAAACGATGGGCTGGCTCTGATACCACTGTTAACTTTTCATAATTTGTGATCCAGGAATCAGGAAGAATTTTGACAAGCTCATCTCAAAAAACCCAATAAAACCATCTTTTCTTGCCAAATGATCCCACCCAAAGACACAAACCCTAACCCTGACCCTGAAAGAGAACCTTTCTGGAATATACAAACTATCATGGAAGAACATGACTGGTGTAAACATTTTGACAAAGACGGCAAAAGAGTTTGGTGGTTCAAATGCCTTTTTACGGGACACTGCCCTTGGGATCTCGGTTGCGACTGCCAAGAATTTTTTGAAGATCCAAGTGGAGAATATGATGAACACCACATGCGTCATTGGGAAAGATTTTGCCTCAACAAGGCTAAACCAAAATCCAAGAAAGAGGGGAAAACTACAGAAAAGCAATTTCGAGCCAGATATGAAAATAAAGACCCTTCAATAGGCTCATTAAGCCGTCCAGGTAAATATGGATTTCTTGTCAGTTACAAACCCCAAGAATTACCAAAATTACCAGAATTTCACTCCAAGTTGGGAAGACAGTAAAACCACCCCAAAACCAATACCGCCATCAGCTCGTAACCCAGAATCCAAAAAGCCACCTGAACCTAAAATCCCATCAACTTAAAAGTCCACACTTCCACAAATATTCATGTTGAGTCCTTCAAGTTCTAGCCATACCCAAGATTTTCCTCCACTCCAACCTTTTGAAAAAGAAGGTATCAGCCATACTCCAAAAATCCCCAAGAAAAACATAATACTACCTTTTGGAGAAAAACCCCCCAACAAGTGACATCGAGGCAATAATGAAGTGGCAATCAGAAAATTCCATCTGCCAAAACAAGTGCTAAACAATATTGGCAACACCATAAAAAACGTGGCCCATACACGACAATTTAATGAGCAAAGTTGAAACAATTGAGAAAAAGGTGGAGCAGACATCGTCTCAGCATGCAGGACTAATAAAAGTCTTGGAGCAAAGATTGGCAAATTTACAATATGAGATTTGTCCGCCAGGAAATCCATTTTTCCAGTTCTTCCAACAACAACAAAAGGAAACGATTTCAATCAAGGAACAAATCCAACTTTTGAGAAATGACCGCTTTGAGTGACAAAAAACTCATTTTTTCCCTTCAACACATACCTTATTCCCCATGTCAACACAAGCATATTCCCCACTAAAACTGGACAACACCTTTTCTACCTTTCCTACCACCTCACAGAATCTTATGTATTTCACCCAACCTTTAAAAGAAGAACCTGAATTCGATATTGCAGCCAAGAAACAAACCAAGAAAAGGCGAGACCAAGGAGAAAGTTCAAAAGGGTCCAACCTAGAAAGTCTGATGATTTTTGATCAGAAATCTCCAGACTTTTATGTCTCCCAGCCAAGAAACTTGTCAGACTGAGATACCACATGGTCAGAATCTCTAAATTCATCAGATGATGATACAATGAAAGATAGCTCTCAATCCATCAATGAATCCAAAACAAACTCTTCTGACGAAGATGATCCCCCAATATTTGTGAGCCAGCCAAGAGACCCAGAAATATCTGAAGTAGAGGAGAATCAAGAAGGCATGACGAATGAACCAATCCCGGAAAGAAGACATGAACCCATGGCGTCAAAACCAGTTGGAACTGGCTTCCACACTTTCACCTTAGATGACATTATGGTTTCAAAATGTCCTCAAAAGATCCAAGACATCTATACTTGGATGGTGACCAAAAGTTTGGTTGAACGAGAAAAGTATATCATCCTGCCAGAAATAACTTTACGGTTCTCAGGAATCCTCAGAGATTGGTGGAATTCACTTGGGATTCAAGTCAAAAATATTTTTCTTACATCCTAGGATTTTGCCTTCAACATCATAATCCTACATGAAATTTTCTGCGGAGATACTGGCCAAAGACAGGAGAAAATGCGAAGAAAACTCTTCGAGATGAAGTGTGTGTCACTTGACAGAAATGACATTGACAGGCATTTTCAAAAAATGGCAAAGAATATACTTTGAAATTGGTGATGACATCAACCTGAAGCAAGCCTTTGTCTCTTCCATTCCAAAGATGTTGGCAAGCCGAACCATGACCATCATTGAAGAAAAGTTTCAATCAATAACTATCCCACAAGTCGGCTACATCAGGTAAGCTATTTTCGTAGCATTGGGGACATTTGTAAAAGCGCTCAGCCCTAAAACAAATTATCCAGCACAATCCAGCGCTTGACAAAGTATGTCGCAGATCCTATCTAATCACTGGATCAGGATGTTCTTTCCACACATCTAGGCGACCGAAAGGATTCAGGAGGTTCAAATGGCCAATAATTCCAGATGGAAAACCAGGCTCTAAGAGACGCACAAAATATTTCAGACGTAGAAGGCCAGGAAATTTTCACAAGAAGAACAAATGCTTTATTTGCCACAAGATTGGACATTTCACAAAATATTGTCCCCGATCGAGAAGATCTGTCAAACTCCTTCAAGAGATTGAGGATTAAACTGGCATTCATCTCGGAAAAGAGGAGGACCTTGAATCCGTGTTCTCAGTGGATGATGAACCTAGTGAAGAAACTTTATTATCCCTTGATATCTATGAAGACAAGGCAATGAGCACTACCAAATTTCAGAAATAGTGATCGAAGCTTGAGAGGAGATCCACGCTCCCGTAGTCATTCCTCAAGTAGAACTCAAAGTCTATTCATCCAAATGGAATAAACCAACTCGATTTATTGCTTTCATCGCCACTGGAGCTGCTTCTTCACTCATAAATCCTGCAGTTCTCCCTGAGGATCAATGGATGCCGCACTTTAAGGATTTTAACACTGCATCAAATGGAATCATGACTACCACCGTCATCACAAAGCATCCGGTCACAATTGAGTTCTTTCCAGGATTAAAGTATAGAACCAAGTTGATAGGGTCAGATGTACCAGGAAAAGATATTATTGTTGGATTCGATATTTACAGACAACTTAGAGATCAACTCCAGATCAAGGCTAAAGGGATTGCTTTTAAGAAAAAGTTCAAACCTTATTCTGAGATTCCAAGGCTATTCCAAATCACTAACGATGAACAAATCAAGGAGATTGAGAAAAATCTCATTGAAAACTCATGTGATGAATCCCACAAGGATTTCATGAAAAAGGGGAAAAGCCCGTTATGGAAAAACGAAGATTTTTTTATCAAGATCCCTTTCAAGAAGAATGAAAACATCAATCCAAAAAAAGCCATTCATTCAGGCATGAATCCAAATCATTTTCAGCTTGCAAAGAAATAATGCGAAGAACTTTTGGAATTTGATCTAATAGAGCCATCGGATTCACAATGGGCATGCGAAGCATTTTATGTCAACAAAAGAGCTGAGCAGACAAGAGGAAAACTCAGGTTAGTCATTAATTACCATCCCCTTAACCATTTCCTCCAAGATGATAAATTCCCTATCCCAAATAAACTCACTCTTTTCTCCCACTTAGCCAAGGCCAAATATTTTTCCATGTTTGATTTAAAATCTGGATTTTGGCAATTGAGAGTCCACCCTGAAGAACGACCCAAAACGGGATTTTGCATCCCCAGTCATCACTTCCAATGGAAAGTCATGCCCTTCGGGTTGAAAACTGCAACTGCACCCTCCTTATTCCAAAAAGCCATGATAAAATATTCGAGCCCATCCTCCACACCTCTTTAGTGTACATTGATGACGTCCTATTATTTAGTGATACATTGGAGGAGAATGTCAACTTGCTTCATCAGTTTTAGGCATTGATCACACACTATGGGATCATGCTTTCAGCAAAAAAGATGGTTCTTGCTCAACAAGAGATTGATTTTCTTGGAATACATTTTGTCCAACCAGGACCACATATATGTCAAGAACTACTCAAGTTTCCGGATACCAGCTTCACAACAATGCAGATCCAACAGTTCTTGGGTATAGTAAATTATGTGAGAGATTTCATCCCGAATATCTCTACATACATTTCTCCGCTCATAGAAATGCTCAAGAAAAATACTCCATCACGGGGAAAGTAACAAGATGAAGCAGTCAGGGAGATAAAGGAGATTTCTGAAAATGTCTAGTCCCTCTACATCCCTTCTGACGGTAAGAAGATACTGCAAACTGATGCCAGCAACGAATACTGGAGTGCCGTTCCATTTGAAGAAAAAGATAGCCAGAGAAAGATATTCTAGCGGAAAGTTCAAGGATGCTGAGCAACATTACCACTCCACCTTCAAGGAAATTCTTGCACTAAAGAATGGAATCAAGAAATTCAATTTTTCCTGATTCACACAGAATTTCTGATAGAAATGGATATGAAGGCCTTCCCAAGGATGATCCAGATAAATGCGAAGATTATTCCCAATCCTCAGATTCTCAGATGGGCCCAATAGTTCTCTCCATACAAGTTTCAAGTCAAGCACCTGAAAGGAAAAGATAATATTATCGCAGATTTTCTGTCTCGGCCGGAAGAATTCTCAAAGAAATTTACCGCATGAAAATTGAAGTCAAAGAAAAAGATATCAGCCACATCTTCATGCTTTCAAATGTACCAAGAACAAGTTCATTGAAGCCAACAGATCATCCACTGGAGTTACTAAACCTCATGGATCCCTTTGATCCGTCAATTATTATGGAAAGACGAACTTATTATGAGCTCCAAGTTTTCCGACAACATGGAGGGTCCATTCTCAAGCCTTATGGGGTCAATCCATAATATCCATTCTGCCAAATATTCATAGCACTAGCTGTCACACCTCCTTTTTCCGACACAGGGTTGGATACGGGAGTTTTTCCAATTAAAGTGAC